>CM038681.1:68298462-68593844 GCA_021605205.1 Aegilops longissima
CATCAAGAGGGCCCGAACTGGGTAAAACATCGTGTCCCTTGTCTCCTGTTACCATCCGCCTAGACGCACAGTTCGGGACCCCCTACCGAGATCTGCCGGTTTTGACACCGACATTGGTGCTTTCATTGAGAGTTCCTCGTGTCGCCACCGATAGGCTTGATGGCCTCTTCAATCAACAACGACGCAGTCCTGGGTGAGACTTTTCTCCCGGACAGATCTTCAGATTCGGCGGCTTTCGCTCTGGGCCAACTCGCTGGCCATCTGGAGCAGATCGAAGCTATGCCCCGCCGTCGAGTCAGGTTTGAAGCCTATACTTCACGGCCGATATCCGCGGGACTTGATCTTGATGGATCTGAGCCACAGCCGAAAGCGTGCGTCTGTCACGATGGGCATGACCTAACTCGCCGCGGACAGCACCTTGAGGTCAGACACGAATCCGCTCCGACCCATAGTCCGGAGCCGATCGCTCGGATCGAGGACGGATGGCTGGACACCGCCTCGGGAGCTGTAACTTCTACGGCGATGGAGCCGAACACTTACCTTGTCCCGCATAAAGCTCATGACTCCGAGGGGCCGGACTCCGAACCTCCTGCGCCCCTGCCAGTCGAATCCGATTGGGCGCCGATCATGGTCTTTCACCGCTGCGGACATCTTTCAGCACTCGCCCTTCGGCGATATCACAAATTCACTAAAGCATCTCTCGCTATCCGGAGAGCCCTGGCCGAACTACGGCCAGGATGGTTGGGACGCGGACAACGAAGAAATTCAAAGCCCACCCACCACCCACTTCGTAGCCACCGTCGACGATTTAACCGACATACTCGACTACGACTCCGAAGACATCGACGGTATGGACGACGATGCCGGAGACTACCAAGAACCAGTGCCTACAGGACACTGGAAGACCACCTCGTCATACGACATATACATGGTGGACACCCCAAAAGATGGGGACGGCGAAGAAGCAGCAGAGGCCGATTCCTTAAAGAAACAGCCCAAGCGCCGACGTCAGCGGCGCCGCTCTAAATCCCGCCACGGCAAGAATGGAGATTCCGCACAGAGATAATAACACCCCGAAAGTGCCGAAGACAACTCCCTCCAAAGACGATCCAGCGCAGGAGGAGGCGAAGCAAGCCCTCACGAGAGGGCGGCAGACGAAGAGGTCGAGGATGACAATTACTTACCTCCCTCCGGAGACGAGGCAAGCCTCGGCAATGACGAATTCATCGTGCCTGAGGATCCCGTCGAACAAGAGCGTTTCAGACGCAGGCTAATGGCCACGACAAACAGCCTAAAGAAAAAGCAGCAACAACTTCAAGCTGATCAAGACCTGCTGGCCGACAGATGGACCGAGGTCCTCGCGGCCGAAGAGTATGAACTCGAACGCCCCTCCAAAAGTTACCCAAAACGCAAGTTGCTCCCCCGATTAGAGGAGGAGGCATACAAACCTGCATCACCAGCGCGCTGAATACGGCAGACCGCCACCTCGTGGCGACAGAGAGCGTGCAAGCCCTCCACTAAAACCGCACCCGGCATCGCTCAAAAGCATGAAGCCACGGGGAACGCGCGGACTTATGGGATATATTGGAGGACAAGGCAAGACAATCCAGATCTATCTATGGATCACGGGCGCCCCAAGACCCATGACGAATACCGTCGCACGGATATAACTACTCGGCCGGGCGAACACAGCAGATAACGCTCTCTCGAGCTACGCCGCGATATTGCTCAATCTGAGGCGCCAGACACCCACTATGCTTCACCGACGAAGTAATGGATCATCAAATCCTCAAGGGTTTAAACCCGTTAATATCGAATCCTACGATGGCACAACAGACCCGCGGTTTGGATTGAGGATTATCTTCTCCATATACACATGGCCCGCGCACGCATCTTCACGCCATCAAATATCTCCCGCAAGCTTAAAGGACCAGTTCGGCATTGGCTTAACAGCCTGCCCGCAGAGTCAATTGGATGTTGGGAAGACCCGGAAGCCGCATTCCTCGACAACTTCCAGTGGCACGTATGCGACCACGGACGCAGATGACCTAAGCCACATAATCCAGCAGCCGCACAAATCGCCGAGCAATTCGGACACGGTTCTTAACAAAGAAAAATCAAATCATCGACTGTCCGGATGCAGAGGCCCTCGCTGCCTTCAAACATAACATCCGCGATGAGTGGCTGGCCCGGCACCTAGGACAGGGGAAGCCGAAATCTATGGCAGCACTCACATCACTCATGACCCGCTTCTGTGCGGGAGAGGATAGCTGGCTAGCTCGCAGTAACAACCTCAGCAAAAACGCTGGTAGTCCGGATACCAAGGACCGCAATGGCAGGTTGCGTCGAAACAAAAATAAACGCCGCATTAACGGCGACAGCAATGAGGATACGGCAGTCAACGCCGGATTCCGAGGCTCCAAGCCCGATCAACGGAAGAAGCCATTTAAAAGAACCACTCCGGGCCCGTCCAATTTGGACCGAATACTCGACCGCTCTGTCAAATACATGGAACCCCGAAAAGCCAGCTAACCACACCAACAGAGATTGTTGGGTATTCAAGCAGGCAGCAAATTAATCGCCAAAACAGTGACAAGGGCTACAGCGATGACGAGGAAGAGACCCGGCCGCCCGAACAGAGGACAAAAGGATTCCCCCTCAAGTTCGGACGGTAAACATGATATACGCAACGATATTCCCAAGAGGGAGCGGAAGCGCACTAAGGGCGATATCGCTGATGGAGCCATCGCCCCAAAATTCAACCCATGGTCCTCTTGCCCGATCACTTTCGATCAAGAGACCATCCGACCAATATCCGCCATGGCGGATTCGCCGCATTGGTTTTAGACCCAATCGTCGATGGATTTCACCTCACGAGAGTCGATGGGCGGTGGCGTAGCCTGAACCTGCTTTATCGGGATACAAGTCGCAAGATGGGCATAGACCCTTCAAGGATTAAACCTACAAAGACAACCTTCAAAGGTGTCATACCAGGTGTCGAGGCCAATTATACAGCTCGATTACATCGAAGTGGTCTTGGATCCTGGATAATTTCCGGCGAGGAGTTAATCTTCGACATAGTCCCGCTCATGGCGGCTATCACGCTCTGCTCAGACGAACCGCGTTCGCACAATTCAACGCGGTGCCGCATTATGCATACCTTAAGCTCAAGATGCCAGGCCCTCATGGAGTCATCACGGTCAATGGAAACACGGAACGCTCTCTCCGAACGGAGGAACATACAACGGCTCTCGCGGCAGAAGTACAGAGCAGCCTTTTAAGGCAATTCTCGAGTCCGGCCGCTAAACGACCGGACACGACCAAAAGCGCCCGGAGCAACATCAACCAAGACCACCTGGCACGTTCCGAGCACGCGTAGCAATGCGGCCTCAACCCCAGCCCTCACAAAATTGTAAGAGAAGCTCTCCGCGTACATAATTACGCCTTGGAGATACCATGGGCATAGGGGGAAAGGCACAACCACAACAGACCCAGAGTGCAGTTCGACGACACCAGGGGCTCCCAAGTGTGTCGCTCTTTTTTCTTTTATTTTTCTCTTTTTTATACAGAACTATGTCCGCGGCGACCTGCCGAACTCATGATGCAACAGCCAGTGAAGGACAAAGGCATGATTTAACACTCAGGTGGTCTCCATCACGAGCATTAAATTTGTTAAATACAAACATTCCGCTGCCTACCCTGGAGGGAGACGCTTTAATTCGCCCAATCCCTTGCTTTCCGCACTATTTGTATCATTCCGCACTCATAGCATATCTTCTCGAATAAAATGCAGCACTTTTTGCCTATAATTGCATTACCTTATATATATATATATATATATATATATATATATATATATATATATATATATATATATATATATATATATATATATATATGTGTGTGTGTGTGTGTTCAATTACGACATGTTGCACCTGTTACATTTTAGTACGGCCAAATACACCGGGGCTGATGTTCTCCGCATTATGGTGTGATAAAGTCCTAACACTTTCACAAGTGCGGCACCCGAACTTATAGCATTATATGAATCGGCTCAATCATGTCTTGGGTCAATAGTTGGGTTTGCCGGCTCCCATGTTTGGCACCTTACGTTCCGCTCTATCGGCTAAGGTAGCACTGGGAGAACCACTGCGATTGCGCCCGGTTGAGCCGGTTAACGCCTCGGAGGAAAGCTAAAACTGACTGTCATGATAAGGCGAGAGACTGGTCGCTGTTCGAGAGGTCCTTTCGGGTCCTTAAAGACCTACGCCGCTTCGAGCGAAGTTCCGGATTATGTCCGACGAAGGCGTGGATAGCGCCCCAATTCGGTCCTCCGAATACTAGGGGCTTCGCCGAAATTTAAAATTATAGAATTCTATGGCTAAGTGAGAGTGTTCAAGCACTATAAGTCCGGTTGCCTTGTTCGTTATGTTGAGCCTCCTAGATGGACCCAAAAATGGGAACAAGAGCGCTCAAGTTTATCCCAACACCCCAGCACTTTCGTGGCATGGGGCTGAAGCCGACGACTTGCCATCTCTCGATTTAATAAACGGCCGCACGAAGGTAATATTTTAAATTAACAAGCGTTGCTTAGCGATATGAACAAAGTTTTCAGCGCACATGATAACACATTGCGAATTTACTCAAAATTACATCCTCGGGACACTCATCCGCAATCTTGCGGGCACCCTTCAGACAGCCTTATAGTACATTTCAGGCGACGATGTTCCTTGCCCGCTGGTGGCGCGTCGATGATTAGCTTCTCCGCATCCATCTTGCCCCAATGCACCTTTTGCGCGGGCAAGGGCCCGACGAGCACCTTCAATACAGGAGCGCTTGATAACCTCCACCTGAGGGCACGATCCACCAGCCGTCGCCGACGAGGCCAAAGTAGCTCCAGGCATGGCCTCTCGAGCCACAGCGGACTATGAGGCCCTTCATGGCCTGCTCGCCACCTTGTGAAGCTCGACCAGCTGCTTCACTGGGCGCTAGGGGCACTGGATGGCCGGCCTCGGCATCTCGAGACCAAAGACCTTCTCCGTTGAGCTCCCTCCTCGGCTCGGTAGAATGCGGCGGACATCGACACGCTTGAGGCAGATCTGCAAACGCCCCTGGAGAGCTCCGAATTCGGGTAAGTAACACGTAATTTACATTCACATGCTTGCTTTGCATGAAAAATGCCTTACCCGCCGCTATCTTCCTCATCAACTCAATCTCCTAAAGGGACTTATGGGCCTCGGCCTTGGTGGTTTTGGCACTTTCGAGAGCCGAGGCAAGCTCGGACTCTCGAGTCTTTGAGTCACGCTCCAAGCTCTCATGCTTCTCCATGAGATCCTGGAGCTCTTGCTGAACCACCGCCACCCGCGCCTCCTGCTTTTCTCGCTCTGCCCGTTCTGTGGCCGCATTGCGTTCGGCCACGGACACGGCCTCCTTCAGGGTCGCCACCTCGTTCGTGGCCCCTGCAGCACCCATGTTATCCTTGTTATTTTTGTTGCAACCTAAATCCTTTTCTGTAAGGTACAAGTTCAAAGTGGTGTTACTCACTTCTTTGTCCTGGAGCTGCTTCCTGGTGCGGCCGAGCTCTTGCTCGGACCGCTCGAGCTCCTGCTTCACAGCACCGACCTTCGCAGTCAGTGCGGCAGAGGTCGGCAGCGTAGCCTGCAACCCATATTGACATAATTTTTAGCAACCTCGTAAATCTTCTTTTTAGATCCTCATCCGCTTTTCTTTCCAACACCGAACCGAGCATCGAGGGCTACTGTCTATGCGGTATTACATTGCATATTTTAACTTCTTACCTCAAAGCCTGTTAGAAGGCTATGCGAGCTTCGTCAGCCCGCTCTTGGCGGGCTGCACCTTTCTGATCACCACACTCATAATAGTGTGGTGTTCTTCCTCGATGGAAGCGCTCTGCAGCGCCTCAACAAATTGCTCGGCGCCTCGGTTGGGCGGAAGCCGCCCGGCGTCACGGTCTTGCCCTTCGCTTCGAAGGGCCACTGCCGGACTCCGAACCACTGCGGGTTCGATGTGGAGTCGGCGCAAAGTCCGGAGGACGCCTTGTGGCGCCCGAGCCTCCCCGATGGGTCTCTTCTTGGGATCCCACCTCGGCGTCCTCGGTGTCGCGGGGGTGGAGGCGGTCGGGATGGAGTCTACATCCGACGGAGCCAACGAACCGCTTCGATGAAGCGGGAGATCATCACCGGCGGACTACGGGCAGCATGCGGCATCGTAATGACACTATGTGACACGAAAAAGAAATTATAAATCATTCAGAATCCGGATACTTACGATCTCGCGGAGGCCTGGCCCTTGAAGGCCATTCTTCCTCGCCAACGTTGATGTTGGCGGAGCTGTCCGGGAATAGTCCTTCCCTCTTGACCCTTCGCCTCCCCTGTTGGGGAAGCCTTCCTCTTCCTCTCTCCTCCTCCGAGAGAGTCCTCTTCCTCCTCCTCATTTTCGGGAGGAGTCCGCCCGAGTCGTCGGACACCTGAAAACGGCACTCTTCGAGCACCGTGGCCTCCTTCTTGGCCTTCTTCTCCGCACCACGTGCGATGCCGAACCAGCAGCCCCGCTAGACAGGCGCCCATGGATTTTCGGCATAGGAGCCGGCAGGTAATCTGCTCCGCCTTCCTCATCCAGTCTGTCAAAGGAGAAGGGAAATTAAAACCGCATAGAGTCAAACTATGAAAACAAGTGTCCCGTAAAGGGTAGAATCACTTACCTCGTCGGCTGGCTGCGGCGAAATCCGCAATCTTGATCGCGGATGCGGGGCTTCGGCGCCTTTGAATAGCACCTTCCAGGCACCTTCGTACGTCGTGTCGAAGAGCCTGCTCAGCGCCTGGTGCTGTTCCGGATCGAACTCCCACAGATTGAATGCCCGCTCTTGGCATGGGAGTATCCGGCGGACGAGCATGACTTGGACCACATTAACCAGCCCGGGCTTCTTCACCAGCTTCTGGATACAGGCTTGGAGTCCCGTCAGCTCCTTCGAACTACCCCATAGCAAGCCCTTCTCTTTCCAGGAGGTGAGCTGCGTGGGGGTACCAGATCTAAACTCGGGGGCCGCCGCCCATGTAGGTTCACGCGGCTCGGTGATATAGAACCACCCCGATTGCCACCCTTGACGGATTCCACGAAGGCCCTTCAACTAAAGGACATTGGGCATCTTGCCCAACATGGCGCCTCCGCACTCCGCTTGAGTGCCCTTCACTACCTTCGCTTGACATTGAAGGTCTTGAGCCACAAGCGAAGTGGGGCTGGATGCAGAGGAAGGCCTCACACACGACGATAAACGCCGAGATGTTGAGGATGAAGTTCGCGCCAGATCATGGAAATCAGGCCGTAGTAGAACATGAGCCCCGGACAAAGGGATGTAGTGGAAAGCCCAGTCCGCGGAGGAAGTGGGGTAGAAAGACGACCCTCTCATGGGGCCTGGGGTGGGGATGAGCTGCCCTCGTCGGGCAGCCGGTCGCGCGATGTCGCGGAAAGGTATCCGCGCCGCCGCAGTTTGGCGATGTGCTCCTCCTTAACGGTGGAGGCCAACCATTTACCTCCCGCTCCGGACATGGTCGGAGAAGGTTGAGACGAGATGCGCGAACTTGGGCGCTGGAGCTCGAGTGCGTGGAGATGGATAAGCAAAGGAGGAAGAAGGCGTAGGTGAGAAGGTGAATCCTTATCCCTTATATGGGCGGGCGAAGTCTTACGCGTCCCCCACCGGCCTGGTAAAACTCGCTTATCTCCCAAGCGTCACCATCAATGGCATGGTTGGGTTACCCACGTCCGTATTGATGAGAATCCCGGATTAAGGGGAAACACGATCTCTGCTTCGACAAGACGTGCCAAGGAAACCGCCTCGCTAAATGCGCTGAGGTGGTAAAGTAAAAAACAATTCAAGTAATGGCTTGGTAGTGGTGTGACGTCATGCCACGTAAAACGCCGCAGATTGAACTTGTGTATATATTATTATTCTCTCTACGGTGGAATGTGGAATTTATTTTTCAGAGCGGACACTATCCCGGTGTTCACAATCTTCTATCATTCGAGGAGGAACCCGCCTTGCAATGCCAAGCAATATACACGCCGGAATTATCGCCATTGAAGCCTGGTTCAGGGGCTACCGAGGAGTCTGGATTAGGGGTGTCCGGATAGCGGACTACCCTCATCAGCCGAACTATCATTGGCCGGACTATCATCATTGACCGGACTCCAAGACTATGAAGATACAAGATTGAAGACTTCGCCCCGTGTCCGGATGGGACTTTCCTTGGCGTGGAAGGCAAGCTTGGCGATACAGATATGTAGATATCCTACCATTGTAACCGACTCTATGAAACCCTAGCCCTCTCCGATGTCTATATAAACCGGATGGCTTTAGTCCGTAGGACTACAACATCAACAACCCTTACAATCATACCATAGGCTAGCTTCTAGGGTTTAGCCTCCTTGATCTCATGGTAGATCCACTCTTGTAAACATCCACAATATCAATATCAATTGAGCAGGACGTAGGGTTTTACCTCCATCAAGAGGGCCCGAACCTGGGTAAAACATCGTGTCCCTTGTCTCCTGTTACCATCCGCCTAGACGCACAGTTCGGGACCCCCTACCCGAGATCCGCCGGTTTTGACACCGACAATCCTCCTTTGAATGAATTGAGTGACTCGACTTGGCACATGTTCACGCATGTAGTTGAATCAAATCAACATAGCCTTCATGATATTTATGTTCATGGTGGATTATATCCTACTCATGCTTATATTCGGTGTAAATTAATTTTAATGCATGATTACGACTGTTGTCGCTCTCTCAGTTGGTCGCTTCCCAGTCTTTTGCTAGCCTTCACCTGTACTAAGCGGGAATACTGCTTGTGCATCCAAACTCCTTAAACCCCAAAGTTGTTCCATATGAGTCCACTATACCTTCCTATATGTGGTATCTACCTGCCGTTCCAAGTAAATTTGTATGTGCCAAACTCCAAACCTTCAAATAAAAATTATGTTTTGTATGCTCGAGCAGCTCATGTGCAACTAGGGTTGCCTATATCTTCCATGCTAGGTGGGTTATTCTCAAGAGGAGTGGACTCCGCTCCTCATTCACGAGACAGGGCCAGTAATCGGGATGCCCAGTCCCATGATCCAAAAAGATCAAAGAAAATCAAAATAATTAAACAAAACTCCCCCGGGACCCGTTGAATGTTGGAGGCACTCGTTGTTTCGAGCAAGCCATGGATTGATGCTTGTGGAGGAGGGGGAGTATAAACCTTTACCATTCTGTTTGGGAACTGCCTATAATGCATGTAGTATGGAAGATACAGCCATCTCATAGTTGTTGCGTTGACAGTGAAAGTATGCCGCTCAAAATATAATTTATCTCTATTTCAAAATCGAGCTCTGGCACCTCTACAAATCCCTGCTTCCCTCTGCGAAGGGCCTATCTATTTACTTTTATGTTGAGTCATCACCCTTCTTATTAAAAAGCACCCGCTGGAGAGCACACTGTCGTTTGCATTCATTATGATTGGTTTATATTGGGTATGACTTGACTGGATCTCTTTTACCATGAATTACAATGTTTAGTCGGTCCTTGATCTTTAAAGGTGCTCTGCATTTATGTTTTGCGGTCTCAGAAAGGGCTAGCGAGATACCATTTTGTTATATCATGTTATTATTATTTTGAGAAAGTGTTGTCATCCGAGTTTTATTATTATGGCATGCTAGCTGATTATGTTATTGATATGAGTAATTGTGAGACCTACGTGTTATTGTGAGTATGGTTAGTTCATAATATTTGCTGAAACTTGAATGCTGGCTTTTCATGTTTACAACAACAAGAGAAAACAGAGTCTGTAAAAGTTTTTCTTTTTCTCTTTCAGTTTGTCAATTGAATTGCTTGAGGACAAGCAAGGGTTTATGCTTGGGGGAGTTGATACGTCTCCGTCATATCTACTTCTCCAAACACTTTTGCCCTTGTTTTGAACTCTAACTTGTATGATTTGAATGGAACTAAAGTAGCAACAATAAGTATTTTGTTGTAAGTAGAAACAAAATAAAATAAATAAATCAACAAAGAAAACAAAAAAACAAAAAAGTGTTTTCAAATTTGAAAACTAATGGCACTAAGGCGTTGTTTGGATAGTGGAGATTAGCGTTAGGATTATAGAAAATGAGTTTTTAGCTGATTTTTAGGAAAACCCGTTTTAAGTTTGTTTTTGCAAATAATCAGTTTATAAAAAACTACGTTTGGTTAGAAAATTTGGAAAACTGCTCCGCCCAGTTCCTTGTTTGGATACCCATGACCACTAGTTGTTTCTATTCCCATTCTCCTCCCGTGACTTCGTGAGTGACTCACACTTCCCCAAATCACACATCGTGGCGTCATCCAAGCTCGGGGAGATGCTGCTTTCCTCTGATTCTTCCTCTGCTCCATGACACTGCTGCTCCCTCGTCTCGCCCATGGAAGATTCCGCACGCGGACGCCGGCTAGAGCGCGCCTCCGCCCCCTGGATGCCAATTGCTGCTGGACTCCTGGGTCGCCAGGTACACGCCGCCGCGCGCGGACACCGGCTACTGCGCGCATCCGCTGGTCCGCCCCTCTGAACTGCTAGGTTGCCAGGCCTACTACGCTTTGTCCGCCGTCGGCCCGCACAAGCTCTACCCAGCGAGCGGTCCTGCTTCAGGTCAACTCACATGCCCTGCCTCCACTCAACGCCGGCCATGCAGGCTGCACGGATATCAACCATTTTACCATTGGACCAGTGGCGCCCGGGGCAGCAGGCTACACGGAATCACAAACAGCAGAATTGGCACCAGCTGAGTTTGTTGAGGAAAAGGCGGGGGCGGAGAAAAGCAGTTGCATCCGTATATACTAATCACGTTTGTGGAAAAACGAGTAATACTCGTTTTCCCATAAACCCGGAATTCTGGGTGTTTGAGAAACGAGTTTCCTATATCCGTGGTGTTGTTAGACAAGCCAAACAAGATTTTATACGGTTAGGCAGTTTCTTTCGCTTACGTAGATCGCGTTCTCTATATTCCTCTTATCCAAACAACGCTTAAGAGAAAGTTTATAATTTTTCTAAAACTAAAAGCAAAAAGAATTAAAAATAAAGAAAAAAAGAAATTAAATAATGCAAAAAACGAAACAAAAAAACGGGAAAAAAATGCCACCTATTGGGCCACCACGGCGTGAATACGACTAGAAACCCAACCTGGGCCAGGATTCAGGCCCGCAGAAGGCCCAATAGGCCCACAGGCAGCACAGTGTGATATTAGGCCCGTAAGCCTGCATTTGAGAGGGGCTCGAGAGGTTAGCCACAGTGGGGCTTATAAACCACTCCGAGCCCCTCTCAACTAGCGAGGTGGGGCTAAACTTTTGGCCGCGGGCAGCGCAAGGCCTTTGGTCCCGGTTGGTGGTGATACGTCTCCGTCGTATCTACTTTTCCAAACACTTTTGCCCTTGTTTTGGACTCGAACTTGTATGATTTGATGGAACTAACCCGGACTGACGCTGTTTTCAGCAGAATTGCCATGGTGTTGTTTTATGTGCAGAAAACAAAAGTTCTCGGAATGACCTGAAACTCCACGGAATATCTTAGAATAAATAATAAAAAATCCTCGCCAAAGATGAAGACCAGGGGGCCCACACCCTGTCCACGAGGGTGGGGGGCGCGCCCCTCCCCCCTGGCGAGCCGCCCTACCTCGTGGGCCCCCTGGTGGCCCTCCGACGCCAACTCCAACTCCATATATTGGCTTTCGGGGAGAAAAAAATCAGAAAGAAAGTTTCATCGCGTTTTACGATATGGAGCCACCGCCAAGCCCTAATCTCTCTCGGGAGGGCTGATCTGGAGTCCGTTCGGGGCTCCGGAGAGGGGGATTCGTCGCCGTCGTCATCATTAACCATCCTCCATCACCAATTTCATGATGCTCACCGCCGTGCGTGAGTAATTGCATCATAGGCTTGCTGGACGGTGATGGTTTGGATGAGATTTATCATGTAATCGAGTTAGTTTTGTTAGGGTTTG
The DNA here is from genome assembly GCA_021605205.1 of Aegilops longissima. Taxonomy (NCBI): domain Eukaryota; kingdom Viridiplantae; phylum Streptophyta; class Magnoliopsida; order Poales; family Poaceae; genus Aegilops; species Aegilops longissima. The sequence goes on from CM038681.1 coordinate 68,310,482, forward strand.
ATCCCTAGTATCCATTATGTTCTGAGATTGATGTTGCTATGACTTTACTATGCTTAATGCTTGTCACTAGGGCCCGAGTGCCATGATTTCAGATCTGAACCTATTATGTTTTCATGAATATATGTGTGTTCTTGATCCTATCTTGCAAGTCTATAGTCACCTACTATGTGTTCTGACCCGGCAACCCTGAAGTGAAAATAATCGGGACCACTCCTGGTGATGACCATAGTTTGAGGAGTTCATGTATTCACTATGTGCAAATGCTTTGTTCCGGTTCTCTATTAAAAGGAGGCCTTAATATCCCTTAGTTTCCAATAGGACCCCGCTGCCACGGGAGGGTAGGACAAAAGATGTCATGCAAGTTCTTTTCCATTAGCACGTATGACTATATACGGAATACATGCCTACATTACATTGTTGAACTGGAGCTAGTTCTGTGTCACCCTATGTTATGACTGTTACATGATGAACCACATCCGGCATAATCATCCATCACTGATCCGGTGCCTGCGAGTTTTCCATATACTGGTTTACGCTTATTTACTTTTCCGTTGTTACTGTTATCATCACTACAAAATACCAAAAACATTACTTTTGCTATCTTTACTTTGTTACCGTTACCACCACTATCATATTACTTTGCTACTAAACACTTTGCTACAGATACTAAGTTTCTAGGTGTGGTTGAATTGACAACTCAGCTGCTAATACTTGAGAATATTCTTTGGCTCCCCTTGTGTCGAATCAACAAATTTGGGTTGAATACTCTACCTCGAAAACTGTTGCGATCCCCTATACTTGTGGGTTATCAGGTGGCACCAACCGGAACTAAAGGGAGGCATTGGTCCCGGTTCATGCCAGGAACCGGGACCAATGCCTCCCTTTAGTCCCGGTTGGTGCCACCAACCGGGACCAAAGGCCACCGCTTCCCGCCCTTTGGGCTGGCGAAAATTGGCCTTTGGGTCGGGTTGGTGCCACCAACCGGGACTAAAGGGGGCATTGGTCCCGGTTGGTGCGACGAACCGGGACCAAAGGCCTGGGTATGTAAGTAGCACTTAGGAAAATTTGACGAACTCATCGCCAGTTGCCCCCCGGCCCGCCTGATGACGCCGAGCTCATCGACGCCGCCAGGCTGCCCAGATCAACGCTGTTCGCTGCCCCGACGTCGTCCGCCGCCCCTGCCGTCGCCCCGCTGACACAGCTGCCGTCGCCGTCGCCGTTACCGACGTCGTCCCGAGCCAGCGTGCCCGACGCCGTCCCCCAGCCCAGCGACACCGCCTCGCCTCAGGCCGCCCCGACCTCGCCGTCGCCGCGACGCCCATAGTGAGCCGCCCAGCTGCCCTGCCCCCGCCAAAAAAAAAATATATATATATATATATATATATATATATATATATATATATATATATATATATGCTTTTTGTATGTATGTATGCTTTTTTGCTAGCTAGGAAAGTATGTATGCTTTTTGTATATATGTATGTATGTATGCTTTTTTGTATGTATATATGTATGTATGTATGTATGCTTTTTTGTATGCATATATGTTGATGAAATATGAACAATGCATTAGGCAAAACCTTTACTTTTTTGGAATTTTCTATTTGAACATTTAAAAAAAAAACAAGCAATACTAACAGAATGAGAGGAAAAAGGAAAATAAGAAGAGGAAGAAAGGAGGAGAAGAGGAGAAATAAATAAGAAGAGAAAAAAGAAGAAAAAGAAGAGGAGAAGAAGAAAGGAATAGACGAGAAGAAGAAAAAATATATATTCTATTTTTTCTTCTTCTCCTCTTTTTTCTTTTTTTTTCTTCGATCTTCTCCTCTATTCCTTTTTTCTTCTCCTCTTTTTATTTCTTCTTTGTTTTCTTATGTTTTATCGGGTATGTCGTCGTTGATAACTTCAACACGTGGGGGGGGGGTCAATATACCCCCTCCCCGATAATATTATTTTCATGTACGTATGTCGTGTCGATATAAACTCCCGATAACTTCAACACGTGGAGGGGGGGTCGATATACCCCCTCCCGATAACATCAACACGAGGGAGGGATCGATATACCCCTCCCGATAACTTCAACACGTGGGGGGGGGCGATATACCCCCTCCCCGATAATGTTATTTTCTCATGTACGTATGTCGTCGTTGTCGATATAAACCCCTCCCGATAAATTCAACACGTGGGGGGGGGGGGTCGATATACCCCCTCCCCGATAACATTATTTTCCCGTGTATGTATCTCGTCGTTGTCGATATTACCCCCTCCTTGAAGCATTCTCGAGACCACCCCAAACCCTAGCTAGAGAAGCAGCGTCGAGGCCACTAATTAATATGATTCCTTACTGTGATTAGCTAGCTAGTTCTACGTTTGCCACTAGCTAATATATCCATCTGTCATGTTTGAATAATAATTGCCATGTTGTAAATATCTGTAGAAACTACGGACATACCCCGAGACGAAGCACAAGAAGCGTTGTTGGGGGACATAATCGCTCAAGGAAGTGATGCCATCTTCTCGTTTCTGAACGACACCGATGGTCTGGAAGGACAGGGTGAAGAAGCAGGCTATGATTATGATGGCTCCGGTGACCCAATGGCGGTACAAGAAGGAGACCGTGAGGACGACTCCGGTGACCCAATGACGGTGCAAGAAGGATACCGTGATGACGGCTCCGGTGACCGAACCGAGTCTGGCCAGGTATTTATATTAGGTAAGCATGTGCTGACTAGCTAAATGATGCATTCATTGTTTTGGCATATGTACACATATTAATTAACTCTCGTCTTTCTTCTTTTTTCTAGCCCTCCGGATCGAGCACAACTTCGGTAAGGAGACGAGGCCCGAAGAAAAAGTTGAGCTCGAATGAAAGGTTTGAGATCTCAGCAATCGCGCGCGACGGCGAACCGATTGAACCCATCCGGACAAAGAACACATTTGCTGCTCAGTGCGGGGTTCTTGTTAGGGACAGGATCCCGATCAGCATCCACCAATGGTATAAGCCTAAGAATGAAGACCCTGAGGTGTCTTATGTCAATGATATGCAGAAAGATGATCTTTGGACTGAGCTGAAGGCAAATTTCACCCTACCGCCAGAGGAGGATCCGGAGAAGCCAGTTATAGAGCAATTAATCAAGTCTTTTGCTCTTAAGAAGATGGCAGGCCTATTCAGGAGGTGGACGAAAGATCTGAAAAAGTTTGTCGACAAAGAAGAGACACCAGAATTCATCGGCAAATATGAGAAGATCAAAGATCACTGGCCCGCATTTGTGGCCCACAAGACATCGGAAAAGAATAAGAAGATGTCGGTGACAAACAAGCAAAATGCTGGGAAGAAGAAGTTTCACCATCGCACGGGGTCAGGTGGCTACCTCAAAGCCCGCCTAAGTGGGCCAAGGCTGAGAATGATCTGCTTGATAAAGGGATCGAACCGAGACAATGAATCGGCTAGACCGCTGCCGGACTTGGTTCTTCGGGCTGGCGGAACCTTGACCCTGATCGTGGAAGTGCCGTTAGACGATTTGAGCAACCGAAAATACCACCAAGAGGCTTCGCACTATATCAATGCAGCGCAGCAAGGGATGTTCGCTCGAGCATAGGAGAATGACAAGCTCACAATGGCCCTTAGGAATCCGGAGCACCCTGGACGGACACGAGGCACGCCAGGCTCCATTCCGTGGAAGGTTGGTTTTCTGGACGCAGGGGGTTACAAAACCCAGGAAAGGAGGAAGAAAGTGGAGCATTGCCAACTGCAGGCACTGCACGCAAGGGTACAAGGGCTAGAGGAACGAGAAGAAGCAGATCGCACCAAACGACCTGCTGAAGCTTCCCCCGAAGCTACCCCGCCATCTAAGCGGAGAAGCAGCGTGGCTTCCGCCGAGTTGCTTCAGCCGGAGCATGTCTTGACGGCTCCTGCTAGCTAACCCGTGGATTTTATCACGAGTCTCAAAATTGCCACCTTATGGCGCAATGGCAGAACTTAAAAGTCAAGGCGGCTGTCGGCCAAGTTCGACCTTCTGAACCCGGTGTAACTTTTCACTGTCGTCCGATTCCAGAAGGATATGCTAGGGTGACGGTGGACGAAATGACAGAGGGATTTGAAGACCTCCGGCTTGACCACCCTACCGGTGAAGGGGAGACTCGGCTGGGTTCTGCTCTGAAGACTCCATGCCTATGGCGGAAGGAGCTCATCAACCTTCCGAACTGGACGCCTCCTCCTCCTCCTCCGGTGAGTCAGGGCACTCCGCCTCCTCCACCGCCTCCTCCTCCTCCAGCAAGTGACGATCAGGGCAGTCGGACTCCTTCTTCGGCCCGTGGCGGCACTCCGCCTCCTTCTCCGCTGCTGGCGGCCGCCGAGCAGCCAAGCAGCCTCCTCCTTCTCCGCCACGCCAAAGAAGGGCGAAGAGACCCGCCGCTGCCCGGCTTCTCTCAGCGTCGTTGTCCTTCTCCTCCGCCTCGTAAGCAAGCACGAAGAAGACAGCCGCAGCCGCCTCCGCCTGCTCCGTGTTTAGCAAGACAGCCAGAGGCGGGAGGCAATACAGATATGGTCCACCTCTCAAGCCTCTAGAGAAGTTACCGTAAGAGATGACCGTGGAGGAAAACAAGAAGATCGTGCGGACCGAAGTGAAGGACTTCTTTGAAGGGTTGAAAGAGCAGAGACATCCACTTCCGGAGGAGAAGATAGATCCGGTGAAAGTGAAGCGTACTCTAGTTGCCCTGAGGAAACCACCAAAGTCTCCGCCGAAAGGCAACTATGAGCACACCCTTGAAAAGTCATTTGTCCAAGCGAAGCGGTCTGGAAGTACTGTCAATGATCAAAGGTTAGCAGAACGATGAGTTGGGAAAAAATTGCCCAGCTTGGCGAACAAGCGAACCAATCGCTCCCCCAGCTCTAGGTGTCCGAAGATAGCATCGCTAATGATCCGGGCGGGATGGTGCCGGGTTATAACAATCCTGCAGATTACCTGCCCGACGATGTACATTATGATTTCTTGGAGGCGGACGAACACGATACGCGTACGGAAGCCTCTCACAAAGATCAAAGATCTCTAACAACGATGATGTTCAGATTCCATAATTGGTACATGAAAACCTGCAGAGAGTCTGAGGGGAGGAATATTTTGACGCTGAGAGTTAGAGAGGAGCATGACCTCGTTGGAATTGAATAGTTGAATGTTCCATTTGAGGAGTTCTTCGCGATTTTCAATCTAAAGGCCCTCGATAAATTAATGGTCACTTGCTACTGCCTGTAAGTAGTACTACTTCTGTCATTAATTAGGTCTCTATATATAGGTCATCTCTTTCATTGCATGTATTTTTAATTACCCTCACTATATTAATTATGCAGATTGAAGATCGCCGAATTGAAGAAAAGACAAGTCGGTGATATTGGGTTCATTAACACAAATCTCATAGATGTATTTATGGTTAAATCTCATGCCAAAGATACCGAGGCCAAGCTGCTACAATCGTTTCTATTAAATCAGAACAAAGCTATAATACTCTTCCCTTACGAAGTCAAGTGAGTGTGACTGTCTTGTGCATCCCTTATTAGTCGAGGTTGTAGTTATGTAATTGATGAGTTATGCATGCTTGCGCAGGTTCCACTATATTCTGTTAGAGATTAAGCTTGAGCAGGGACAATTAACCGTCTTAGACTCGAGACGAAAAGATCCCACGGAGTATGCGGACTTGACTGAAATTCTAGAGAAGTAAGTTAAATCGATCATTATCGCACCATATCGGCAACTTTGTTCATTTCGTGATATCAAGTAATTGTTTTCTTTATCCGGCAGGGTTTGGGAAAAATTCACCTCAAAACTCCGGACCGCCAAGAAGCTGCAATTTAGATACCCGAAAGTAAGTACTATAGTAGCATGTTCCACGATCTCCTAGTGATTCAAGCGCTAGTTTCATCAATACCATTTATCATGCTTGCTAATTATCAGTTTGATTGACCTCTATTCCTTGTAAAGTGGTTGTGGCAGGAACAAGGAATGCTTACTGTGGATACTACGCTTATGTAGTCCATCCGCCACACGACTGTGAGCGGGCTACTCGACAAAAAATATGAAGTGCGAAATAATAATATTCACAATTTTATTTTATTATCATCATTTGTGTTCAGTTTCATTTATTCATATATATGTATTGACCCCCTTCTTCAAATTAGATGTTTCGGATGCGGGATGAACTACTACCACCAAATCGAATGCGAGAAATTCAAGAGGAATTGGCGGCATTCTTTCTTGACCACGTGATCGCTAAAGATGGAGAATACCATGTGGACCCTTAGTTTGTTTGGAATTAGGAGATTATATTGTAAGAGATAATTATATTGTATATATGTAGCCAGTAGTGTCGGATAGATATACGAGAACTTGTTGTTCGACCAATCTCTCAGAGAAGGAGAGGTGGTCGATATCACTTCTCTCTGTATGCATATATGTTCATGACGATCTTCTGTTTCCTTCATTTTCTTACTAGCTAGCTAGAGTGTCTAGTCCTTTGTATATATAGTACGTACTAAAGGTTGGAGGCATTAGTAACGACCTTTTAGTCCCGGTTCAAGAACCGGGACTAAAGGCCCTTACGAACCGGGACACATGCCCTGTTTTCTACTAGTGTAACAATGATCTCCTATTTAACATAAATAACATGCATGCCTACACCAGATCTATGTTTATCTTTAGCACTAGGCTTAGCTATTCTAGCAGTTTCATCACAGAAATAAATGACATGCCCATCAATATCATCAGCCAAGAGATCTTTAACCATAGCAATATTAGGTTCAACTTTAATTTGCTCGGGGGTGTATAAGTTCTAGTATTACTCTTACAAACTATAGTTGAAGCTTTAGCATGATCCTTTATTCTAACAGGAAAAGGTGGTTTCTCAACATAAGTAGTAGGAACAATAGGATCATTATAAGTGATAGTCTTTTCTTCAATTTTAATAGGTTCAACTACTTTTACTTCTATGGGGGGATGATATTTAAACCACTTCTCCTTAGGTAGATCAACATGAGTAGAAAATGATTCACAAAAAGAAGCTACTATCTCAGAGTCAAGTCCATATTTAGTGCTAAACTAACGGAAAACATCGGTATCCATAAAAGACTTAACACAATCAAACTTAGGTGTAATACCTGACTCCTTACCTTTGTCGAGATCCCAATCTTCAGAGTTGCGTTTAATTCTTTCCAATAAATCCCATTTGAATTCAATAGTCTTCATCATAAAAGAGCCAGAACAAGAAGTATCGAGCATGGTGCGATTGTTGTCAGACAGCCGAGCATAAAAATTTTGAATAATCATTTTTCTCGAGAGCTCATGATTGGGTCATGAATATAACACTGGCTTAAGCCTCCCCCAAGCTTGAGCGATGCTTTCTCCTTCGCGAGGCCAAAAATTATATATATAATTAAGATCACGATGAACAAGATTCATAGGATAAAACTTCTGATGAAATTCCAATTTCAATCGCTTGTAGTCCCATGATCCCATATCATCACATAGCCTATACCATGTCAATGCATCTCCCTTCAAAGATAAAAGGACGACCTTCTTCTTGATAACATCATCGGACATACCTGCAAGCTTAAATAATCCACAAACTTCATCCACATAGATTAAGTGTAAATCGGGATGCAATGTTCCATCTCCTGCAAAAAGATTAGCTAGCAGTTTCTCTACCATACCCGAAGGAATTTCAAAGTAAACATTTTCAGTAGGTTCAGTAGGTTGAGGAGCAACTCTTTGTTTCATCGGACGGGTGAAGATACCCGAACAAGCCCCTCAAAGGATTACTTTCCATAGTAACAAGTGACAATAAATTTCAGCACACTATATAAATTTTTCCTTACAAAGTTCCACTTACCAAAGGCGCTTCACTCCCCGGCAACGGTGCCAGAAAAGAGTCTTGATGACCCACAAGTGTAGGGGATCTATCGTAGTCCTTTCGATAAGTAAGAGTGTCGAACCCAACGAGGAGCAGGAGGAAATGACACGCGGTTTTCAATAAGGTATTCTCTGCAAGCACTGAAATTATCAGTAACAGATAGCTTTGTGATAAGATAAATGGTAACAAGCAACAAGTAATAAAAGTAAATAAGGTGCAGCAAGGTGGCCCAATCCTTTTTGTAGCAAAGGACAAGCCTGGATAATTTCTTATATAAAGGAAAATGCTCCCGAGGACACATGGGAATTATCGTCAAGCTAGTTTTCATCACGCTCATATGATTCGCGTTCGGTACTTTGATAATTTGATATGTGGGTGGACCGGTACTTGGGTGCTGCCCTTACTTGGACAAGCATCCACTTATGATTAACTCCTAATGCAAGCATCTGCAACTAAAAAAGAAGTATTAAGGTAAACCTAACCATAGCGTAAAACATATGGATCCAAATCAGCCCCTTACGGCAACGATAAACCGATTTAAGCTTCATCACTCTAGCAACCCATCATCTACTTATTACTTCCCAATGCCTTCCCCTAGGCCCAAATAATGGTGAAGTGTCATGTAGTCGACGTTCACATGACACCACTAAAGGAGAGACTACATACATCTCATCAAAATATCGAACGAATACCAAATTCACATGACCACTAATAGCAAGACCTCTCCCATGTCCTCAGGAACAAACTTAACTACTCACAAAGCGTATTCATGTTCATAATCAGAGGGGTATTAATATGCATTAAGGATCTGAAAATATAATATTCCATCGAATAAACCAACTAGCATCAACTATAAGGAGTAATCAACACTACTAGCAACCCACAGGTGCCAATCTGAGGCTTTGGGACAAAGATTGGATACAAGAGATGAACTAGGGTTTGAGAGGAGATGGTGCTGGTGAAGATGTTGATGAAGATGGACCCCCTCCCGATGAGACGATCGTTCGTGATGACGATGGTGATTATTTCCCAGTCCCGAAGGGATGTTTCCCCGGCAGAACAGCTCCGCCAGAGCCCTAGATTGGTTCCGCCAAGGTTCCGCCTCGTGGCGGCAGAGTTTCGTCCCGCAAGCTTGCTTATGATTTTTTTCTCGGACGAAAGACTTCATATAGCAGAAGATGGGTACCGGAGGGCCACAAGGGGGCCACGAGGCAGGGGGCGCGCCCAGGGGGGTAGGGCGCGCCCCCACCCTCGTCACCAGGGTGTGGGCCCCCTCTGGTATTTTCTTCGCTCAGTATTTTTTATAATTCCTAAAAATGACTTCCTGGAGTTTCAGGACTTTTGGAGTTGCGCATAATAGGTCTCTAATATTTGCTACTTTTCCAGCCCAGAATTCCAGCTGCCGGCATTCTCCCTCTTCGTGTAAACCTTGTAAAATAAGAGAGAAAAGGCATAAGTATTGTGACATAATGTGTAATAACAGTCCATAATTTGATAAATATCAATGTCAAAGCATGGTCCAAAATGGACGTATCACGCTCCCCCGTTGGAGTCGGAGATGGGGTTTGTGCGCGCCTGCTGCAGAGCGGTGACCGCGTCGCCCAGATCGGAGACGCGACGCTCCAGATCCGGCCGCCAGGCGACGAGATCGTCGAGACGGGTGGTGACCGCGGTGAGAGCCGCGGTGTTGGCCTCCATCGTCGCCGTGAGCTTGTCGAGGTAGGCTTTCACGGCTAGATCCATGGCTTCGACGATGCGGCGGCCGTGACGAATCCCTCTTGTCTCGATGAGGTGAGCCAGATCGGGCGGAGGGAAGAGTGGATTTCTGGCGACTGATACCAGATGTTAGGGACAAGCAAGGGGAAGGATCGAACTAGTATTTCTCTCGGTGGCAATATAGTCGGGTTACAGGTTTGATTACAAGAATGGATCGGTAAGGGAAGAACTAGGGTTCGTGCCGCCACCGGGTTCCTGGTCCACTGGATGAGCAGGGAGGGAGGAAGCGGAGCCTTAGGTAGTGGAAGCCGTTGGACCGGGCTGGTTCTGCCATTCTGGGCCGAAGTAGTGCTGGTTGCTGCGTCGGGCGCGGCTGGGCCGAGCCCGCGCCTCGTTGGCAGGTGGGGACGAGTCGTCAGGGGTGTTAACATCTTGTCTCTACGATGAAGGTCCTTCAGACCGTGAAAGAAAGCATAATAATCCATATCCATTCTTCTTTTTTTTAGCTATCCATATCTAATGAAACTGCTGCACCCGGTGTCGTACATAGTAATTATCTCTCATCTCAATTTCAATCCTGGCATGTTCACCACCAACAATGTCAGGAAGCTTCTCGTATTTTATCTCGTGGATAGATGGGTGTCGATCCATTGGATTCTCATTCAACATAGGTCCATGGTGTTGAGTTCGTTTTGTTTTTTTGGTTCTCTTGATTTGTACTTTTGTTCCTGTGTCTGGTGGTTGTGAATGTGATGGCGGAGGAGGGGTTTGGCGGTTCTCCTTCATGGTGGCGGCACGGATTCGCGAGGGAGGAGTGCTAGTCGGCGCCAAAGGGCATAGTTTCCTTCTTGATGTAAAAAACAATGAGAAGCATTGAATCCTCTGTCTCCGACCGCACTTGTATGCACAGCAGTCCAAAAATCATCCTGGAGTTAGAGCATCTCCAGCCGCGCCCCCCCCCCCCCTAGAAAAGCCTCCCCGGATGATTTTTTCGCGCCGGCGCCGAAAAAACAGCCCAGTCACGCCCCAGAGGTTGATTTTCCGCCCGGGCCGAAATCAGCGCCGCGGACCCAGGCCAACTCAAGCGCTGGGGGCACCTGGGCGCCAAGCGAAGTTGTTTTGGCGCTGGCAGCCGCGGCCCGCTGAAGTCAGCGAGACGGGCGCTTGCCGCCCTCATCGCCTCGGTTCCTTGGGAATCAATGCCAAGGCTGCTGCTGCCGCCGCGGTCAGCCTTGCCATTGATTCTCATGGTGGCGCACACGGGCGGCGCGCAACGCCCTCCCACCACGCTGCATACATGGGCGCGATCAGATAAGCTGGTGGCCTCCCTCGCCTCTGGCCACACCAGCCCTAGCCGCGGAGCTCTCCCTCTCCCGTGCGCCGCCGCCGAACCATCCCTCTCCCTCTCTCGTGCGCCGCCTCCGAGCCCTCCCTCGCTCCGACAGCCCCGATGGCCGAACGTTTCCACGGCGACGAGGCAGCGGCCAGCGGCTTCGGCCGCCGCTCGCTCCGCGAACAGGAGTCGTGGCTCCTGTTCGAGGCTAACATCCCGGCGCCGCCGGACATGCGCGCCGAGCCGACGGGGTGGAGGCTCATCAACGGGGGAGTGCCCGTTCCCCCGTTGCCCGACGCCGTGGCGCGCGCCCCCTACTTCGCCGCCAAGGTAGAGCTCGTGTGCGCCTCCCTCACCGACGAGCAGCTCGCCCTCCCCCAGTACACCGCCGACAACCACGCGGTGTGGGCGGCGTACTTCGAGCGCCGTCAGGAGCAGAGACTGGCGTCCACCAACGGGGCGCCGGTGGTGGGTGGCACGAAGAACAGCAAGGGGCACCGCGTGTGGTGGGGCGTCCCCAGCCGCACGCTCGAGGGCGTGCTGACGCACCTTGAGGGCGGCAACAACCCGCCGCTGGCATACCCTCTGTCGGTGTCAAAACCGGCGGATCTCGGGTAGGGGGTCCCGAACTGTGCGTCTAGGCGAATGGTAACAGGAGACAAGGGACACGATGTTTTTACGCAGGTTCGGGCCCTCTCGTTGGAGGTAATACCCTACTCCTGCTTGATTAATATTGATGATATGGGTAGTACAAGAGTAGATCTACCACGAGATCAGAGAGGCTAAACCCTAGAAGCTAGCCTATGGTATGATTGTTGTTCGCCCCACGGACTAAAACCCTTCGGTTTATATAGACACCGAATAGGGTTAGGGTTACACAGTAGTCGGGTTACAATGGTAGGAGATCTACATATCCGTACGCCAAGCTTGCCTTCCACGCCAAGGAAAGTCCCATCCGGACAAGGGACGAAGTCTTCAATCTTGTATCTTCATAGTCTAGGAGTCCGCCAACGGTGATAGTTCGCTATCCGGACACCCCTAATCCAGACTCCTCAAGAGCCCTCGAACCAGGCTTCAATGACGACATTTAGTCCGGCGCGCATATTGTCTCCGCATTGCAAGGCGGGTTCCTCTTCCAATACTTCATAGAAGGTTTTGAACACAAGGATAGTGTCCGCTCGCAAAACAAGTTCCACATACTACCGTAGAGAGAATAATTTTTGCACAGATCTGCTGACGTATTCCGCGGCGTAACATCACACCACGGCCAGGCCTTTATACGAATCGTTTTTTACTGTTCCACCTTAGCGCGTTTAGCGAGGCGGTTTCCTTGGCACGTCTTACCAAAGCGTAGATCGTGCCCCCTTATTCCGGGATTCTCATCAATACGGACGTGGGTAACCCGACCGTGCCCTTTGGCACGCCTCCTCTATCGAAGGCGAGCCCCAATCGACCACAGGGAGGACTCTTGGTATTCAACCTCTTTATAATGAGACAAAGTCCCTTTTCTTTTTTCCACCCTCCATCGAGTTCGCCTCGCGCTTCGAGTTCTAACACCCAAAGCTTCAGATTTAGGCGCTTCGGACCTTCGACGATGTCCGGCTCCGACCAGCTCGGCCGATGGATGTCTTCTTCCGTCACAGAAGAAGATGTGCTAAAGCTGCGAGACGCCAGGTATCTAACCGGCGAGATTTCACATAGGCTGCCTGCTCCAGGGCAGGTCATTCCCACTCCCGAGCCCGGCGAGAGCGTGGTGTTCGTGTCTCACTTCCTTCGGGGTTTAGGCTTCCCGACGGATCCCTTTGTGCGGGGGCTCATGTTTTATTATGGGCTGGATTTCCATGACTTGAATCCAGAGTCCATCCTCCATATCTCGCCATTCATTGTCGATGTGAAGCCTTCCTCCATATTACCCTCACTTTGGATTATGGCTCAAGACCTTCAAGGTGGAGCCAAGATGATCGAGGGGCAACAAGCAGAAAAGGAGGGGTGGTCATAAGCAAGTGTGTTGATGCTCCATGGCCCGAGGGCTCTTTTCAAGAGGAGCTTGGTTTGTGGCAACGGGAGTGGTTTTATATCATCGCTCCCAGGGGCACCAAATGGGTGGCGCCACCCGCCTTTCGCTCAGGTCCACCACAGCGGCTGGCATCATGGGTTAACCGGGGACTCGACTGGGGGGCCGTCCAAGGACGTTCCCCTGTTGCAGGGCCGTATTCGAGACCTCCAAGAAAGAGAGATCAATCTGGTCGTGGCGGCGCAGGTTATGCTGATTCGGCGCCTTCTGCCCTGCAAACGTCACCCCCTCCGTCTGTGGGAGTTTAATCCGGAGGGACCACGAGCTCTTCAACATTTTATGGGCGCGACGCCCAAGGAGATGTACAAACTTTTCTTCGGATCACAAGAGAAGTGTCCAGACTTGACGGAGGATGCAGGTCTAAGCTGCAATCACCCAGATACTCAAAAAGTAACCGTGTAACCGGACAGACTGTTCATTCATTTATCATATATATGCCCTTTAAGGGAGCCGTTTCTTGAACAGGAGTGGATAGCCAAGGCAAAGTTGATAAGGTGTCCGGCTCCCCTCCCAGAGACCACGCCGGATCCCATGCTGACCAAGATGTTGAAGGCCGCACCTTTTAAAGAAGGCAAAGGGGGGAGCAGGGAAGCAACTGCCTCCACGAAGGGGGCTTTCAAGGAAGAGGGGATCAGGGATCCTCCCCTCCAAGGGGAGAAGAGGGCCGCTTCCGAAGACCCGGAAGCCAAGGCCTCAAACGGGAAAGAAGTCTTCGCTGAAAGTTCGGTGCCGGAAGTACCCCAGCCGCACTATTTCCCCAAGGATCAGCCCTCCAATGAGCCGTAAGTAAAAAGAAGGGGTCCTGTGAATAAAGAACATCCCTGTATTTATTTCAAGATAACCAAATAGTACTTGTAGTTCGGATCTCAGCCCTTCTCGCAGAGCTCCTCTTCGGGGATCTTCGTCCCGAGATGATAGAGAGCGAACGCCCACCTACCACGCTTTCGCAGGCGAGGCGGGCACTCAAGTGTCGCCACGAAGAGTTTCTGAGTCCGCGGGGCGGACGGTCCGCGCCAACCGGGCGGCGGTCGAGGAGTGAAGGACCTGCTCGGGCGAAGCGATATCTCAGAAGATCTCCGTGCGCTAATGGCTACGGTAATTGAAAGAATTGCATCCGCTGAGAGCGGATTGCATGAAGCCGCCAGAAGTTTACTGACGGGGTTTGAGGTACGAAAAAAATGATGTACCTTCTGAAAGTTATGCATATAGAATGCGCCCTGTATAGATAGTAGCCCCTGAGACTCGGTATGCTGTCACAACTGAAGGCGTGCCGAGGATCATAATCTCAGTACTAACATGTCGTCATTCCTATGTAGGTGGCGGACCGTCTGGTGGCTAGCCGGACTGATGAGTTTGCCGAACTAAAGCGGCAACTTGACGAGGCGGATGCGGACATCGCGCTGGTCAATAAACGGTTTGACGAGTCACAAGGTATGCAACTTCTCCGCGGACACCTGGTAAGGGAGCTTGACGCCCATGCCTTACTACTTGTATGCTTTGATGCAGACGGTGCCGCTGCTATGGAGAGGCTGCGGGCGGAACTTGCCCGAGCTAAAGAGCAAGCCCGAAAGAGTAATGTGGCTGCTTTAAAGGCGGCCGAAGAGCTGAAAGCCGAACGGGCTGCTCACTACCGAAGCAAAGAGGAAATGGCCGATTTGGCCCTGAAATTGAAGAATGCTACCGACCGCTGCGGGTTCTTGAAAAAGAACGCTGCGGAGCAAGAGGACCTGAAAAGGCCACCGCCGGGCTAAGGATGCCCGCTTCGCAATGAGAGCTGCAAAGGAGGAGCTGCGCCAGTCTGTGGATGTTGCTGCTGGAAAGCCTTTTTCGCCATGGGAGGAAGTTCACGGATCCAAGTATGCTCCGCTTGGACCGCTGTGGAGTTCGGAGGATGCTTATTCGATTTAGCGGCGAAAAGCCGCGGACGCGATCGAGCACTTCCGAGGCCGTAAGGGGCACAAAAGGGAAGAGCTGTTTTGGTCGCAGTTCCATAGTCCAGAGCGTCCTCTTCCATTAGCCGATCGGTTGGCTGAATGGGCCGAGCTGAATAGGTTGTCCGGACTTGCCATGAAGGCTGCCGTGACTCATTTGTGGCCGAAAAGCCCTAAGCCGAAGAGTTATTTTGGCTTGATGCAACAATTCCTTGGTGCGGTGCCGCATATCAATGCAATGAAGCGGTCAGCATGCATAGAGGGAGCGCGGATGGCTCTTGCCCGTGTCAAGACATACTGGGCGGAGATGAAGGCCACCGACGTTGCATCCCAAGATTCGGACAGAAGCCGAGTACCTGCCGAGCACTATTTTGAGGAAGTCCTGCAGGGCGCTCGTTTAAAGAGACGCAATGCTCAAGGATATTATGTTTAAATGACATGTATGATTTGTGAAAACAATGTTTCAATATAATATAAGAGCTTTTTATACTTGTGCGTTCAAGTATTAAAACGCCTCGTAAGGCCGCTGATGTATATGTGTATATAACCTGAAAGATGGCAGTTCGGCTTTAGCCCCCACGCATAGTGCGGGGTGTTTGCAAAAGGCGATTTTCACACTTAATCCAACGCCTTGGTCCTGTGAAGGAGGTGATAGCGAGCAAACTAGGCAACCGGACTATAATGCTTTATCACTTTCACTTAGCCATAGGAGTCGATGGTGGGGCTACTATATAGCCCCTAGGGGCACCGCGCTCTTCCGAATTCGGGCGCCAGATGTGCTCGACCGAAACGGTCCTTCGTTAATGCGGGGAATTCTAAACATTCCAAAGGTCATCGAGTGGTTGACCAGTCTCACGCTATATCATGACAACCAGTTTTAGCTTTCCACCGAGGTGCTTAACCCAGCTCAACCGGGCACAATCGCAGAGTTCTCCCAAAGGCTACCTTAGCCGATATAACGGAACGTAAGGTACCAAAACATGGGAGCTGGGCAAACCCAACATTTGACCAAAGACATGATTCAGAGCTGATGCATATAAGGCCTAACTCGAGACGCCGAACACTCCCTAAGGTATTCGGTCTTTATAAAAATGGGCAGAATAATGCCCTAAGCCCCTCGTGTCCAGGTACGCGCAAAAATTCTGGTGCGGCCGATGCCAAAATGCCAGCCTCCTCCTCGGTTATAGTAAGAAACCGGGGGATGTGTATCAACAAGAGACAATAAAAAAGGTTTACGCAGGGTCTTAATCTGAAAAGAATCCTTGCGACGGGTCCCTGCTGCACGTCTGCGGCTGTGTCTCCGTTCTACCGTATCCTGGATGGGTGTAGCACAGTGTTCATCTGTAAAAGAGAAGAACTTAGTTGAAAAGAAAAAAATATCGTGCGAGAAATGTACTTTATATTAAATAAACAGAGTACGGTTCGGAAGGTAAATAAAATTGAGCTTTATTGTCTCTTGTTGTACGTGCATGCAGCCCCTTGTATGGGGGTATGCCACTAGTATGCGCCGGACTCGTCTAGCCGTGTCCGGGGTTTGAATGACCTATTCAGGTGCTTTGATTAGCGGAGCCGGATTGGTGTGGGGCTGTCAAGGCAGTCTCACATTTTTCCGTATTCGAGGAATACTCGGAGTTTCCCTTTAATGAGATGATGCCTCGTGGACCGGGCATTTTAAGTGTAAGAGATGCATAATGCGGATTGCTAAAGCGGCGAAAGCTTGGCGTCCCAATAGTGCTTGATGGCTACTTTTAAATGGGGCGATATGGAAGATTAACTTTTCATGACGGAAGTTGTCGGATGAACCTAACATAACTTCTAATGTTAGGGAGCCCGCATAATGGGCATATGTGCTCGCATTATTCCTTTAAAGGAAGTGTTGCTATGGCTAATTTTGGTTGGGTCTATCCCCATCCCATGGATTGTGTCCTGATATATCAGGTTTATGTCACCGCCGCCATCCATGAGGACTTGTGTAAATTGAACTGCCGATTATACGATCCAAGATCAAGGCAGTCCATCCTGCGCTCCGGATACTTTCGGAGTAGTCCCGATGGTCGAAGGTGATTGGTTTTGACAACCAGTGTTGGTACTCCGCTAGGGTAGTATGTGCGCGCGATTTTAGTGGGCGCCATTTGCTTTTTCCCTTTATCACATGAAGTGAGTTTACTGTTTTAACCTCTTGTGGGAAATTCTTTTGTTTTCCGGTGCTCGCTTGTGGGTTCGGCCATCATCCTCACTTGGTGTGTCGAGCCCTTGTGTTCGGCGTTGAGTCTGCGGACTGCTTGAAGACCCAACAATCTCTGTGGGTATGGTTTGCGTGCTTCCCTGACGATCGTGGATTTGGCATATCTTGTCCAAGATTTTGTTTGTTGATAGCTCATCGCTATTGTCCTTAAGGGGCGGTTTTTTATTGTTCGCCGTGAGCTTTTGAATCCGGCGCTGATCGCCGCGCTTTTTGGACCGTTTCTTAATCCGACGCTGGTCCTTGCTGCGCCGTGGTTTTCCATTTCCATCCCTGACTTCGGATGTACTTGGGTCGCTGGTATCGCATCTTGCTAGCCAACTATCCTCTCCCGCAAAAAGCAGGTCATGAGACTTGTTAATGCAGCCATTGTTCTCGCTTCTCCTGGCCGAGGTGTCTCATGCAGCCATTCGCCTCTGGACGTTGTGTTTGAAAGCTGCTAAGGCTTCAGCGTCCGGACACTCGACTATTTGGTTCTTTTGGTGAGGAACCTGTTCCAAATTTGCGGCTGACTCTCCGGTTGTTGAGTTATATGACTTAAATCGTCCAGATCCGGAGGATGACATAAGTCCCTTGAAAATTTGTTCAAAAGCATCCTCGAGCTCTTCCCAACTTCCAATGGTATTTTCAGGAGGCTTTTGAGCCAATGCCGGGCTGGCCCTTTGAGCTTGAGGGGTAAGTATTTTATGGCGTGAGATCATCTCCTCTAGCCATGTGTATGTGGAGGATGTAATCCTCAATCCGCACTCTGTGGTCTGTTGTTCCGTCAGATGCATCTATGTTTACGGGTTTGAATCCCCGGGAATTCGTGATCCAAAGACCTCATCGGTGAAACATTGGGTGTGCGGCACCCCTATATTTGGGTGTGCCGTGATGTTCGGATATTTGGCGGTTGCATTGCTTTGAAGAGCTTGCTTTCTCAGCCCATAGATGGACCTAACTAGGCCATCCTTTTGATGCAAACTTATGCGGATCGCGCATCGCTTGTGTGCGGTGCCATTTGCCGCCTCTCGCTTGCCGTGGGGTCGCCCATCCGACCGGTGGCCTTCTTGCTTTTTGATTGTGGGGTTTCTACGGCCTCCTCATCAAATTCGGCAGTAGTTTTCTTTGGGTAGCTTCTTTGTTCGCGATCGTCGCCAGATTTGTTCCATGTGTTGAGTACTTTGCTCCATCTGATTCTCGAGTGCATCTTCCGCTGTTTTGGGCTTCCGCTTCGCTTTTTCAGGCTACGCGCAGCGGCTTATTTAGCCTTTTGTGGAGGTTCTTCTGCTCCAACGATTTTTCCGGCGTGAGATCGTCCGGACTGTTATCTTTGTCGGGGACGGGTTGTTTATCCAAGTTGTCCTGTTCGGATGGTTGCTCGATAGCATGTTCGCTGCCCACCGGTTCGCCTCGCTCTATGGCTGGGTCTTTGTCGAGGCGGACTTGGTGTGGCGCTTACGCTGCCGCTTTTGACTGCTTTTCGAGGGATTTATCCTTCGAGTGTCCCGTTGTTCCTCGTCGTCACTTCCTTTAGGTGTATCCACCATGTACACATCATGGGATGAGGTGGTTGTCCAAGATTCTATAGGTGCTGGTTCATGGTTGTCTCCTACATCGCTGTCCATACCGCCGATGTCTTCGAGTCGAAATCGAGCACGCCGCTTAAGCTTTCGGCTGGCTACAAAGTGGGCGGTGGGTGGGCGTTGAATTTCTTCGTTGTCCGCATCCCAACCTTCCTGACCGTAGTCCGACCAGGGCTCTCCTGATAAAGAGAGAGACTTTAGTCAATTCAGGATGTCGCCAAAGGGCAAGTGCTGAAAGATGTCTGCGGCAGTGAACTCCATAACCGCGCCACCGGATTCGGCGAGCAGGGCACGGAGGTTCGAGTCCGGAAAGGAGTCCGCACTGGGAGTCACGAAGCTTATGGGCGAAAGGGATGGTGTTCGCACAATCGCTGTAGAAATTTCAGCCCCGAGGTGGTGTCCAACCAACCATCCTCGATCGGCGAGATCGGCTCCAATCAATGGTCGGAGCGACACTAGTGCGGCCTCCGTGACACCGCTCGCGGCAGAGTTAGATCATGCCCATCGAGATAGTGCGGCGCTTATTGCGGCTCGAATCCTTCAAGATCAAGTCTCCGCGGATGTCGGCCGTAGTTTAAATCTCCAAACCTGACCTGATGGCCAGGGCGAAGCTTTCGATCTACTCCAGATGGCTGCTTAATTGGCCCGCAGGCAAAGCCGCCCGAATCTTTAAGATCTGTCCGGGAGAAAGGTCTCACCCTGACCGCTTCGTTGTTGATGATCGAAGGAGCCATCGGGCCTATCGGTGACGGCACGAGGAACTCTCAATGAAATTACCAATGTCGATGTCAAACCGGCGGATCTCGGTAGGGGGTCCCGAATCGCGCCTAGGCGGATGGTAACAGAGACAAGGGACACGATGTTTTACCTGGTTCGGGCCCTCTCGATGGAGGTAATACCCTGCCCCGCTTGATTAATATTGATGATATGGGTAGTACAAGAGTAGATCTACCACGAGATCGAGAGGCTAAACCCTAGAAGCTAGCCTATGGTATGATTGTTGTTCGCCCCACGGACTAAAACCCTTCGGTTTATATAGACACCGAATAGGGTTAGGGTTACACAGAGTCGGTTACAATGGTAGGAGATCTACATATCCGTATCGCCAAGCTTGTCTTCCACCCAAGGAAAGTCCCATCCGGACAAGGGACGAAGTCTTCAATCTTGTACCTTCATAGTCTAGGAGTTCGGCCAACGGTGAAAGTTCGGCTATCCGGACACCCCCTAATCCAGGACTCCCTCACCCTCCCTCGGCGGCCGCCCCGGCCCACCGCCCCGGCCCACCGCCGACGCGCCGGGCAGTGGATGCCCAGGAGCTTCGGCTCCTCCTCGTCTTCCTCCTCGCACTCCTCCTCATGGTCTTCTTCCCACTCCTCCGGCTCTCCGGCGCTGCTTGGCGCTCAAGGCAGCACGCGCGGAGACGCCGCTCACGCCGCGCACTCGCAGCGCCGCATCGCTATCAACGAGGGCGGCCGCGCTTCCTCGCCGGGCTCCTCCGCTTCGTCAAGCCAAAGACGGAGCCGGGGCTCGCGCCGGTGAAAACGGTGCCGGGTCTCCCCGCCGTGAAGACGGAACACGGCGACGTGGAGCTCGACGACGAGGCGGCCCTGAAATGAGCGCGCAAAGACTTCCTGAAGATGGAGTGGGAGCGCCAATGCGCCGCCCTGCAGCGCTTCGAGCAGCGCCGCCGGGGCCGCGATGAAGGAGCAATGACGACGACGACGCGCCGCCGCCGCCACCAGTCCGCATGGCGACGCCGGGCAGGGGTCCACCAGGGACGGCTGCGTCAAGGAGGAGAAGGCCGATGACGATGACGGCGGCGAGGATGGCGGCGACGACGGCGACTACTCCACGTTCAGCGAGTTCTTTTTTTAGATATATTTGCTATGTATAAGCCGCGAACATGTCTAATATATGCCAAAGTTTGCCGAAATTTAGACGTGTTTAGCCGAACTTTGCTGAACGTTTTTTTCTTTGAAAAAATTAGACACGTTTGGGGGCGGCCCTGGGGCCGGCGACCGGGGACCAACTCGCCCAGACCGTTTTTTTGCGCCGGCTCGCCCCCTGACGGCGATTTAGGCGCCCCTGGGGGGCCAACGGCTGGAGATGCTCTTATAAGAGATTACAGGAGGCTTGACGTGAACGTCAAGATGATGATTCGGTTCTCACTAGGAAACTGAATACTATTCTCTCAAGAAGATCTTTTTATTGTAGGGGGATTACAAACGTACCAATTACAATCTCTAACACTTGTAAGCAGTAGTAATCGTGCACGTGTCACACACGTCCAACTCAATAATATATTGGGGATATTTATGGTGTGGGCTTTCACTTCGATTACTCTCCAGTTTTTCTACACGGATGTTTCTAAGGTATGGCCTCAGATGGTCGCTCTCACTTTGCATCGAATGTACACCAAGATCGACACCCTCATTTGTCCACTAAAAGGATGTGTCGCGCCTGCTGGTTTCAGCTTCTTAGTATGCCAAGGTCCTAATTCACAACATAGGGGTCGCTGCCCTGGCGAAGATGCTTCCCGCTTGGTTGGCCTAACCCAACGTGCTCCTCCGTATGCATCACCGGTTGGGTGGGTTGGTCAGTGTGTTGCTGCTAGACTGTGGGGGCTTATGACAACCATGGTCTACATCATTGGCGCCATGCATCGTTGAATACAGGTGGTTGAATGTCCGAGATAATTTGGACTTATCTAACTCGCGCTTTTATAGGTTTCCTTTAGGTAGATGGTAGATGATTGATCTTTGGGTGAAAGCCTTGGATTCAGCTTGCCGGATCGCATTTACGACAATGTGTCCCATGGTGTCACCTTCTTGGATGAAAGACTTGTATTCGTCTATCTCTAAAATGTAAGACTATTTTGACACTATCATAGTGTCAAAACTGGTCTTACATTTTAGGACGTAGGAAATCTCTCTTTGTGCATTATCTGTGGGGATGGATGTACATGACATCACGGTTGGTAGGAGGCTAGTAGGAGATGCAGGATGTTGGCGTGATGGCTTGTGTGAAACAATCATAAAAGGTTCATTATTGAGGAAAACAAACTGGAGGGCTTTTGTAGTGGATTCATGTGCTCGTTCTGCTATGCATAAAGGCGGTCGGAGATGTCGTGGCTGTTGAATATGAGATGGGCCTAGAGCCCATATGACAATTTCAGATTTAATCTCAAGGGCCCATGTAGGTGGTATGACAAGGTGGTGGGAAGTTTAGTCCCACCCCGAAGTGGAAGGAGAGTTGGAGTGGTTTATAAGGGATTCTCTCCTCATGCTATTGGAGCTTGAGAAGAGATGAGGCCTCACAAGACTCCTCCTCCGCCACAAGACCGCTGGGTTGCGGGATTGAGCCGAGCCAAGCTCACGGAGAGTCTTTGACAGGTAGGGCCACGATCTGAGACGTCGGATCATGGGCTACCGACTTGGACGTGGGTTAGGTTTTTGGGTAGCGACTACGCGACTGCTCGCTTCTATTCATCTACCTTCATCATCACCATGTCGACTGCGGCAGCCGCTGAGAAGGCCGAGGTCAGCCGAGGATGCCGCTGGTTGCTGCCACCGCCACCACCACCGCAAGGGCCGATTGGAGGGTATACATCGCTTATCCCTCTCTTGTTTCTTTCGTTGTAGCAAGATTAGATATTTGCGAGATGTTTCTACTCGTATGCGTAGTACATGCTCGTTAGATCGTAATCGTGTGTTATCAATGCTGTCCATGTCATGCTCATGATTTATTCATGGATTAATTTAATCAAAAACTGCCTATTTTCTTATCATTCCAAAACCTAATGTGTAGGAGTTTTTCAATTCTGGTTTTGCTGTCAGACTGAAACCGCCACCGCTACGGGACGCATTTTAAGTGTTGGCGCACTAAAACCACCTTATGGCTCACGCACCATGAACGTGTTCTCGGTCGCCGTGTGACTTACAGGAACGATCGCTTCCCTGAACAGGAGAAGGCGCTCAAGGAGGCCATTGTCGTGTTCCTCGGGTAGTTCTCGAGCGTGATTGGAGATAAGCTGGTTGACGATATTTGCATGTGCGGTCTGCCAAAGACTTGTGGGAGGCGCCGAATCTAAGTTCGGGCTGCCGCAGCGAGGAGCGAGATGTATATTATAGAGCAGTTCCACGATTACAAGATGGTTGAAAACCGCCCTGTATTGGAGCAGGCTCATGAGATAATATGAATTGTTAAGGAGCTTGAGCTTAAGTGCGAAAGTTACGGGCAAGTTTGTCGCTGGCTGCATAATCGCTTAAGCTTCCCAATTCTCGAGGAACTTTGCCACCACTCAAACATCGAGGCGTGAATTCTCCGTGGAGGATGTCATTGGCCATCCGAGTGTTGAGCAGAATTCAAGGCAAAGGACTCGCACGGAAAAGGGGTCAAAGGAACTTCTGTGGCCAATATGGTTCATCAGAAGAACTCCAATTCCCACAAGCCCAAGGGAAAGAAAGGTGTCCAACAGAGTGCCAACTTTAAGAAGAAGGGTAAGAACACCTTCAAGAAGAACAAGAAGGATGAGGGCTGCTTTACTTGTGGTTCGCTTGAACATTGGGCCAACAAGTGCCCAAACAAGTATAAGAAGCAAGGGCAGGACTCAAGTCTGTCAATATGATTGTGAGCAACAATGAGAGTGGTGCATCCGGTACGGTAATTTATTTGCTGTATTTTCAGTTTGGCCGCCCACCGATTGGTGGGTCGGCACAAAAAGTGTGTTCATGTGTGTGCTGATATTTCATTGTTTTCTTCTTACCAGCCACGTGTCACGGGTCCGCATCGATGGGGAATGGCGCGAGTGCTTCGTTTTGGTGTTGGCACGGCCGATCCAAGTTTACTTCGGAAGTGTTGGGGATATAACTATCGAGTGTAAACCGCTCAAGGGGCCGGGTTACCTCGCCCATGATCGTGGCCCACGGAGGAGGCCCAAAGCCCGAGGCGGATTAGGGTCCATTCATGTAAACCGCTTTAATCTTGTAACTTGAGTTGTAAGATAAGAGAGAAGAGACCGAGCCGACACTTGTATGAGCCGGATCGACTCAGAGACCGGTCGCGCCAACCCGTATATAAGGGGACGACCCGCGGCGGGTTAAGGACGCATAATTCAAGGCTTAGGCGGTTATTGCTCCATCGTCGCCAAATCACATCAATCCCATCACAACCAGACGTAGGCCTTTCCTTCACCGGCGGGCCGAACTAGTATAACTCCCGTGTCTTTGTGTCCGCTTAACCCCTAAGTTAACCCGTATGATGGCCCTGTGACTAAGTCCTTTCACGAGGACATCCGCCGTGACAATTCCATTTACGCTTGGCGCCACCATGGGGCTATCGCGCGATGGTTTGATGATCTTAGAGGGCAAGTTCAAGGACTCAAGGCTATGCTGTGGGGCCGGATGACTAAGAGTCGTCAAGGCAAACTCTACATCGACGACGCGGATCGGGCCCCGAGGCCGCTCGATTGAGTACGGGTACCGGTCCCTTTGGCGGCATACACGCAGTTCATCGGCAAGATCGGCGAGCCAGGGCTCGGGCCGACATCTGCACCAACTCGCCGAGACGGCTCAGCGGGCGAAGAAGAGTCCTGCCCTGGCTAAACCGGGCGGTCAAGCGTGCTGTGGGAGTCGCCCACGGAGACTACGAGGGCGGATCAGCATCCGGGCGGCGAAACCGTTGTCTACTCGGGCGACGAGTCGTCTGGCCGGAGAAACCGAAGTCTTTGTACCAGCGCAAGATGGCCAAATCGGGGCTGTTCCGACGGTGAGAGTATTCCGACCCTTTGATCTACCCAGCCGGGTTGGAATTTTCATGGCCGGCACGCAGCGACGCTTCACTTTGATCATGGCGCCCATCGTCGCCGGATCAGCAGCGGTGGTGGCAGCCGAAGGAGACCCGTGGCGCCCACCGCTCAAGTTTTATCGAGTTATTCGACGATTGGCGCGCTCATGGCAGAGGCTAATCCGCGGATCAGACCTGCACAATGCGAGATTGCAAGGGTGAAGGAACAGATTGCTAAAGCTAAAGCGGATCCGCAGCCGCAGACGTGAGGATGGCGGCGAACGGGCCGCTGGATGCACAGCTTCTGTGCTCATGCCGGATCGAAAGGCCACATGAAGTCATGAAAAGGAAGTACAGATCCCGCTTACCTTCGGTTTCGAGGGAAGAGAGCTCTTTAATACCCCAGGCAGGGACCAAGAACTCCGCCGCGGTGGTGAACCGCCGAAGCACCGAACGCGCGCCGATTCAGCCCTCAGGATAGATCCGCCGCCATCGCATCGGGCGCCGCTTCGGTTATGCAGACACCTCCGGGACACTACTCCAACCCGATGGATAATCTTGTTGCGGCCGCTGCACGGTTGGAGGCGATTCCAATTGAAGGTGATTCACCGCAGCGTAGAGACACGCCGGTCAAGGAGCTCTCGGACGGCACCGCTCAACAGAAGCGATTCATACATCCGGATCGGATCCACTCCACCCCGCCAAGCCGGAGCTATAGCCGACGCTACCGACGAACCGCCAGATTGCAATGCGCAGCGCGGGTCCGCCAAGGCAAACAACCCGCGGGTGGCTTCAAGACGCCAAGTGGTGGTGGACCGGCCAGGCACGAGGGAGGCCGAGTTAACAGCACAACCTCGAGGATCATCACTCGCGCCGGTTCGTCCGACCATCTTCGAACCGGGGGTCACGTCTGGCTCTTTGGGGGTGCCTTGCCTCGTCCCCGCTTTACGTAATGTGCGTTTGCCCAAGGACTTCAAAGGGCCACGCAAGGTGCCCAATTATACTGCCGATTTGGCTCCAGAAGCATGGATAGAAAGCTACGAGATGGCCATGGAGATGTTGGATGTGGATGAAGCTGCGTGTGCGAAGTATTTCACCATGATGTTGGAAGGTACGGCCCGGACTTTGTTGAAGAACTTGCCGCCCAACTCGATCAGTTCATGGACCCAGTTGCGGACCCGGTTCATTCAAAATTTCAAAGACACCTGTAAGCAGCCCATGTCTGTGGTGGATTTGGCGGCTTGTGTCCAGGCAGAGGGAGAATCCACAACCCATTGGGTGCGCGCGCTTCGAAGTTTTACATTCTTCGACCGGATCAACCCTGATTCCGCGATCTTAACCTTGGAAGCCAATTGCCGGTTCGAACTGTTGAAGTTGAAGCTGGGCCGCATGAAGCATTTTTGCAATGACATGGGCACTCTAATGGGCGTTTTGGTAAAGTATGCTGATTCGATAGTACCAAGGATCCCGAGTCCGAGGATGACGAAGTAGGGAAGGGAAAATGAACAGAACTCCAGAGGCCAAGCGGATCATTCGGCAGGCAATGGGGGAACAAGCGTAAAGCAACGGTAACATGGGCTTCAGAGCCAACACCAACGCAGGACAACCGCCGCCGCGCAAGGGTAAGTAATCAAACCGGGCGGTGCGCAAGGTCACAATCCGGATCGTCTGAATTACCTATTGAATCAACCTTGTCCAAGCATGGGACGAAGGAGGCACCAGCAACCACCTCTGAAGGATTGTTATATTATGCAGGAGTTTAAAATTCTAACGCTTTCGGATGATCAAGGGCCCGCGGCGGTTCGTGGTCCGCCCGGTTATGGTGGAGGAAATTCGCCCCGTGGTTCGTGGTAATCCGGCGGGCAAGGCAATCGAGTAGTCGTAACAATCGTAACAATCAACAAGAGCAGCAGTCGGGTTACCAAAGTAATCCGGGCAGCTTGAACGGTGGATGCACCATGTCTTTACCACCAGCTTGGACAGACGAGACCGAAACTTCGTAAGCGGGCGGTCGGTGTTGTTGAACCGGCTGCACTGCATTACCTGCGTTGGTCATAGCAGCCTATCGTATGGAGCAGAGAGGACCATCCTCCCCGGGTTTACAATCCGGGTCAGCTAGCCCTAGTGGTGGCACCTCAGGTGGGAGGATACAAGTTTACCAAGGTGCTTATGGACGGAGGGAGCAGCATCAACATCCTGTACTACGAGACCTTCCGACGTATGGGGTTAACGGATAGGCATCTTAGGCCGTCCAACACAGTGTTTCACGGTGTGGTGCCTGGCAAGTCGGCATACCCGATCGGTAAGATAGCTCTGGAGGTGGCCTTTGGGGATGAACATGACTCCAGATCGGAAACGTTGACGTTTGAGGTGGTGAAAATTCAAAGCCCTTACCACGCCCTCTTTGGACGGCCGGCTTATGCTAAGTTTATGGCACGGCCCTGTTATGTCTATTTGCAGCTGAAAATGCCGCGTCACAAAGGGACGATAACGGTTCATGGGAGCCGCCGGATCGCTTTGGAGTGCGAGGAAGGTGATGCGGCTTATGCAGAGTCGGTTTGTGCCATCAAGAGCTAAAGTATTATAAAGACAATGTTGATCCGCGGATATGACCCTTTGAAGAAGCCAACTACAGAGCACGATCCGGATTTGAAGTTCAAATCGGCGGCCGAGACGAACTTGTTGATTTTGTGCCCGGCGATTCGTCCAAGCAGTTCACCATCGCTAACTTGGATCCTAAATAGGAAAGCGCCCATCGAAGTTCATCCGTGAGAATCGACATTTTTGCATGGAAGCCTTCCGACATGCCGGTGTACCAAGGAACTCGCTGAGCACACTCTTAATGTTGACCCCAAGTACAGACCGGTAAAGCAGTTTCTTCACGGTTAACGAGGAAAGGCGCAAGGCCATTGGAGAGGAAGTTGCTAGACTCTTAGCGGCAGGGTTTATCGCTGAAGTTTTCCATCCGAGTGGCTTGCTAATCCGTGTTGGTCCTTAAGAAGAATGGTACTTGGCGATGTGTGGATTACACAGATCTTAACAAAGCTTGTCCAAAGAGATCCTTTCGCCCTCCCCGCATTGACCAGATTATTGATGCCACGGCGGGTTGTGAGCGCTTGAGCTTTTTGATGCGATTCGGTTATCACCAGATTAAGATGGTGGTTAAGGACCAGGAGAAGACGGCGCTCATCACTCCTTTTGGAGCCTTCGCTATGTATCTATGCCTTTTGGGCTCAAGAGCGCCTAAGCAACTTATCGCGTATGCATGAATTGCTTGCACGAACAGATCGGCCGTAATGTGCACGCTTATGTGGATGATATCGTGGTTAAGTCAAGGCAGAAGGAAACGTTGATTGAGGATTTAAAGGAAACTTTTGACAACTTGCGGGTGTACAAGATGATGCTCAACCCGGCCAAGTGCGTCTTTGGTGTTCCGGCAGGCAAGTTATTGGGCTTTCTCGTGTCCAACAGGGGGATTGAAGCTAATCCGGAAAAAATTACAGCTATCACCTCCTTGGCTAAGCCAAAGTGCATCAATGATGTCCAGCGTTTGGCAGGCCGGATTGCTGCGCTAAGCCGGTTTATCAGCCGCCTAGGAGAGAAGGCCATTCCTTTGTACCGTGATGTCAAGAAGACGGATCTGTTTGTCCGAGTTCAGCCACCGATGAAGCAATCGAGGATTTAAAGCGGCAGTTGGCCAACCCGCCGTTCTCGCCGCTCCCATTGACAAAGAGCCATCACTGTTATATGTTGCTGCTAATGCCGTGGCGCTTAGCGTGGCCATCGTGGTGGAGCGGAAGGAGGCGGGGAAGGAGTATCCGGTTCAACGGCCGGTTTATTACATCAGCGAGGTCCTCATTGAGTCTAAGCAGAGATATCCACATTGGCGTAAACTGGTATATGGAGTTTTTATGGCGTCGAAGCTAAAGCAATATTTCGTGGGCACCCCATCACGGTGGTCGGCTCAGCTCCTTGGGTGATATCATACAGAACCGGAGGCGATCGGCGGATTGCTAAGTGGGCTATAGAGCTGGGGCCGCACGGTTTAAGGTATGTGCCTCGGACGGCAGTAAAATCTCAGGCACTTGTGGATTTCATTAATGATTGGACGGAGTTGCAAGCGCTGAAGAAAAGTCGGATCATACCTATTGGACCATCCACTTTGATGGGTCCAGCAATTGAGGGCTCGGGGCTGGAGTCGATTAACTTCCCCGCGAGGTGACAAGTTCTGTTACGTTCTCCGCTTAATGTTCCCTTGTACTAACAATGCAGCTGAGTATGAAGCTTTGCTCCATGGTCTCCGGATGGCTAAGGAAATGAATCTCAGCCGGGTTAAATGCTTTGGTGACTCGGACTTGGTGGCCCAGCAAGTATCAGGTACTTGGGATTCCAAAGATCCACTCATGGCTGCATACCGTCGGGAGGTGGATGTTGTTGCAGGGCACTTTAAAGGATATCAGGTGGACCATGTGGATCGTCGGAAGAACGAAGCGGCGGATGCTTTAAGCCGGCTGGGCTCTCAGCGTAAACCGGTCCCGCCCAATGTTTTCCTTGATGTGCTTCACAATCCATCAGTCAAGCTTCCTGATGAAGTAGATTTGGCTATTCCTGATCCGGAGGCTCGGTTGGTGGCAGCCTTGCATGTCATTCCGATTGACGCCCCTTATTTGGCATACATGAACCGGGCGAAGTTACCGAAGATGAGACGCTGGTCTGACAGATAGTTCGCGGTCTAAGTCTATGACCATATATAAGGGCGAAGTTGCATCATTGCAGCGTGTCGTATGCTTTCAGCGTTGTGTGTCCCCCGACGAAGGCCGTGAGATATTGCGGAGATCCATGAAGGGACTGCGGTCACCACGCCGTTCAAAGTCCTTGGCCAAAGCGCCCGCCACGGTTTCTATTGGTTGACCGCCCATGCCGATGCGTAAGATCTGGTCCGCGATGTGATGGTTGCCAAAAGTTTTCAGACGTGCTCATGTACCGCCCAAGAATTGAGGATGATTCCAATTACTTGGCCGCTTATGCACTTGGGGTTGGATATGGTTGGACCCTTTAAAAGGTCCAAAGACAAGAAAACACACTTGCTGGTCGCAGTTGACAAGTTTACAAAGTGGGTCGAGGCGAGCTCGTTAGCAAGTGTGATGCGGCCACGGCGGTTCAGTTCATAAAAAGGGTGATCTTCCGGTTTGGCTTTCCACACAGTATCATCACGGATAATGGCACCAATTTATCCAAAGGTGCCATGAAGGAGTTTTGTGAGCGTGAGCACATCCGGCTTGATGTTTCTTCAGTGGCCCACCCGCAGTCCAATGGTCAAGCAGAACGGGCTAATCAGGAGATCTTGAAAGGTATCAAACCCCGGCTTATGGTCCCCTTAGAGAGGACACCGGGTTGTTGGGTGGAAGAGCTACCATCGGTGATATGGAGTATCAATACTACCCCTAACAGATCCACTGGATACACACCGTTCTTTATGGTCTATGGAGCGGAGGCGGTCCTTCCCAGCGATATCCGTCACGACTCGCCTCGCGTGGCAGCCTATGTTGAGGCAGATAGCGAGGCTGCACGGCAGGACGCTTTGGATCAACTGGATGAAGAGCGAGATATGGCGGCTGCTCGTTCGGCGGTTTACCAGCAGGATCTTCGTTGGTATCACAGTCGGCGGGTTAAAACCAGAACCTTTCAGGAAGGAGACTTGGTGCTTCGGCTCATTCAAGACCAGAAAGATATGCACAAGCTATCCCCACCTTGGGAAGGGCCTTTTGTGGTCAGCAAGAATCTGCACAACGGGTCATACTATCTGATTGATGTTCGAG
Organism: Aegilops longissima; assembly: GCA_021605205.1. NCBI lineage: Eukaryota > Viridiplantae > Streptophyta > Magnoliopsida > Poales > Poaceae > Aegilops > Aegilops longissima. Next base: position 68,340,842 of record CM038681.1, read on the forward strand.
AGCGAAAGGACTCACGCACGTCAGAAGAGGAGACCAACAGGCCGTGGAACATAGCTCATCTTCGGCCTTATTATACCTGAGCCATCGGCTCCACTTATGTACATATTAAGACAATGTATATATTATGAATAAAAGCAATAAACCGGATCCTCGGCTAAAGCGGGGTATCCGTTCTGTAAAAAGTCCGGTTTGGGTACATGGAGATGTTGCAAAGCAGCCTCCGGTTTAACCCTTGGTCTTGCTTTTCAGAAGTTTTTGTCACTTGGGGGCTTGGTCGTGTCCGAACCAATGCAACACCTTTTGATGGGCGAAAGCCACCAGATCACTTGGGGACATGGTCACGCCTGAACCAGCCACGCCTTTTGGTCGGCCTAAGGCCATAGAATCACTTGGGGCTTGGTCAACCCAACCATTGCCATGCCACTTGATCGGCATAATGCCACGGTTTCAGTTGGGGGCCTGGCTGACTTGAACCACCGCTACACCTTATGGGGAGCTTGGTCCTGTCCGACCATGGTAGCACCATCTGATCAGGCTCAGTACAGCCTCTTCTTGCAAACGGTTTTATCATTGCCTTTGCTTCCATGTGGTTTTCATACCAGTTTTTGATTTTTGTTTGCCTTCTTAAACCGACAACCTTTTTAAACCAGATTCAAGTTGTCGGTTAACGGGATTCGGTCCATTTTTAATCCGGTGATTTTGTTCCGGTTTGATTTTTTCTGTTAACATCCCATTATGGAGTAACAGGGGGCTTGTCATGCCCGACACGGTTTACACGGTAAACCGGCATTCTAAGCACAGGAGTTGTTTTCTCCTTTGACGGTAATGGTTTATATAACCTCCGCCTCAAGATTGGCTAGGCCAACTGGATGCCCGACGCTTGGCAGGTATTTTTGTATCATAAAGTTTGGTCATATACATCCATATTTTCTTATATAAATATATAAGCGTCACAAGTCGGTCGGCGACACAAGCCGCCTCGGCGGTTTAAAGAATTTGTGATTGCAAAGTAACTAAGTCGACGGTTCATCAATGCAAAGTATCGCACCACCATGCAAAGGATACAGATCGAGGTCATAAAGGCATTGTTCAAAACAAAGTGCTAACTATCCTATTACAAGGCCTTCCAAGGCCCGTGTTTCGCATGGCGTTATGGCTAGCAGTTTGGAGGTGTCACCCGCTTGACGGATTACGCCTCTTCGCCAAAGTTGACGTGAGGTAGAGGCGCTGGCGCCGGTTCAACTTCTTCCTCTTCATCACCCAAAGCCCTAAGTCATTGGTGGACCAACAATCCGTTAAGGCCCGAAGACAGCCTCTTCACTTATAAGCTCAGCCGGATCAACGCTGTGGGCATAAGTGTGCTTACGGATTGGAGGAACAAGGCTCAGACTTCAGGAATGACAAACTCCACCCGCTTGTTGTTTGCGCTATAAAAGAGCGGTGAACCGCCAAATTGGCATCTCGCTGCCGCTTGACTCGCCAATGGACGATCTCCTTTGTTATTCGCTTTGTATGCCATTATCAAAGGCTTCACCGCTCTCTTGAGCGCTGGGAAACCCTTGGCTATGTCACCGGATCAAGGTCTGCTATCCACGCCTTGGCACGAGTCGAGCCAGAGAGTGCCAGCCGGGCCGCTGGATCGTTTCAACTCTTCAAGCTGCCCCGCACCATGGACAGCCGGTCCAAAGGTGTCTTTGATCAAGGACGGAGCTGTGTTGTCGTGCGATGTGGCACATATGACTCATTGGCGCCGTATACAGCTGCTCAATCAGGTGTAAGCGGCCTTGAGCTTCTTCCGCACATCGAGCCCGATGAGCAATACGCTTGCTCGCACCGGTTCAGATAGCTCGGTTAAACCGTGGGAGAATCAAAACAGAGGTAGTCAATGCAAAATTTTCTTACCAAAGATGGCAGAGGTCATGGCATGAACTTGGCGCTTGATCCGTAAGCTCTTCATCACCGGTTTAAGAGCTGATTCAAAGATCTTCCGCCTGCTTTATCAAACCGCCTTCTCGGTGTCCCGATTGGGTCTGCTCGATTTATACCACTCCTTCAACTGTTCCATAGTGGCCAAGGCTGTTTTCAATTCGCCCTGGCCTTGGTGGTTTCTCGCTTGTTGAGTTTCCAAATTGGCTCAAGGTCCTTGAGTTGCACGGTTTGTCTGGTATATTTCATTCTGATAACAAAGGGAGCACGTTAGTTGTTTCATTATAAAGTCCCAAGCTCAATACAAGTATTCAACTTGGCACTTGGGGGCTAATGGCTAGTTGATCTCAGTTTGCTATGGGGAGACACAAATTAAGTCCCGGTTTAACTATGTTAAGTTGAACCGACCCTTGGGGGCTACAATACTGCAGTTTAAGGCGTATGATTTTTATGCAAAGTTAAGTGCCGGTTTAGCTATGTACAGTTAAACCGACCTTTGGGGGCTACTATACAGCCAAAGTACAAGAAAGGCATAACTCATTACCTCATAGCGGTCCTTCATGCGATTTACCAGACCAGCTTCAAAGTCACGGCTTGTGTACAGCCGGTTCAGAAACCCGGAGTGAAGTTCTTGGGCAGAGAAGTTGTCATAAGCTGACAGATCAGTTTTCCCCTTATCTTTACTCCTAGTGGTAGACTCTTCCTTGGCGCTGTGTTTTGCTAAAGCGACCGGTTGGCTAGGAGTGGTGTAGCCGCGCCCGCCACAATAACATCATCATTTTTGACCGGCTGGCCGGATTGGCGGTCTTCTTTGGGCTTGGTGCCTTCATGCTCGCTCGGCGGTTCAACAGCCACGACCCGCCTGTGGCCGGACTCGTGGAGCAGGATGCGAGGTTTCCACTTGGGCCTCCGGTTCAGTTTCCGGCGGATCAGCAATGTCGTCTCGGTACAACTCGCCGAGCTATTCTTAGCGATTTCAGATTTTCGCCCTGCTGCTCGGGGTCTTCTCGGATCAACATCTGCAGAGGCTCAAGAGTTTTTGCTTTTTACTCAAGCGAGCCTTGGAGCTGCAGTGTTCAGAATTAGAGTAAGATAAATCGACCAAGGCAAATAAAAACCAAATTGGCGGGACAGAAGTATGATACTTACCCTCGCAGCAACTTTAAGCGGAGGCAGCTATGCGGTTGATGAACCGCCAGAGGAGTTGGAAGAGGCCTGATAATTGGTCGACGGATTGAGAGGACATCGGAAGAAACCCTTTAAGGGATAACGTTTTTCAGAGAACAAGTCACCTCCGACGACGCTTCCGGTTGGTGTGTCCGTAACCCGGACGAGGTAATCTGTTGGTCACCGTGCCGGGTCGTACGACGCTCTTCAGTCTGCTGTGTCTTCAAAGAAAGGTTTGGATTCAGATGAGCATAGGAATGAGATTTTTTCACTTTCCGGACTGCGCGGCGAATTCTTTTAACCGACACGAGGTCGGATTCGGAAGAAAGTAGGATTACCTCAACATGGTCGGCATGACTGGCTTCAGCATCATTCTGTGAGTTTCAATTGTAAATAAAAAGGAACGAGTTACAAGCAAGAAGAAACATAAAGAGAAGAGCCGGTTTATGGCGACTCCCTCGAGGGTATCAAGCTTTACCTCAGCTTCTGAATCTTCATCTTCCGGCGGATCAGAAGACTCGGCGGTTTTCCTCTTGCCAGCCTTTTTGGTAGCCTTGGACTTTACACGCGGAGCCCGGGCCGGTTTGGTCCGCTTCCAGAAGGAGCTGTTAGCCTGCGAGGTAACAAGGATTAATGAATATCAACAAAGTATTAAAGGCCCGAAAAGCGGTGAGCAGAGCCTTACCGCAGGCGGTTTGTTGGCAACACAGAATGGAGCCAACCCGGTTAGGCTGCAGACGGAGATCGGTTCATCAAGCATCCTCTTTACAGTCTCTGTGACCTCAAGTTCAGCTTATTGGTAACTCGTGACGCCTTTGAGGGTCTTTGAGGCTGCCAAGATATTCGCAGCATCAATCCGGCCGGCGGCTTAGTGGCAAGACGCCCAAGAAACCCAACACCGCACAAGGTCCACACCGCTAAGCCATTGGCCATTAGAGCCCGGAGCTTGATAATTTGAGGCGCGAAGTTCTTCCGCTCATGGCGGTTAAGCGTAAAGGCAGCGGATGATGGTTGCTGAGCGGTGAGGACGGTAACCCGCAAAGGATTCTCGCTAAGGTGAGCAGTGTTCCGCAGAGAACCAGGTTTGGTTCCAATCTTTTGGGTGGCTGTGGTGTTTGGCGTGAGGAAAGTCCACTTCCTTCCTCTTCTCGATTGAAACGCCGCCCAGCTCGGTGTTGGGACCATCGTAAAATTCTGTACGACGGTTCAAGTGGAAAAAGTCCGGAACAGCTCCACGATGGTTCTTCTTGAAGATAGACTTCACGTAAAACTTGAAAATTGCATATGTTTGACACGAGTTCGGGCCAATATCCTGCGGATGGAGCTGAAAACTTGCAAGGACGTCCCGGAAGAATTTTGAACCGGCCGGGCAGAATCCCCGGTCTAAGTGCTGCACAAACACAATCACTTCTCCTTCTTGCGGATTGGGAGGGCATTCGCATCCGGAACCCGCCAAAGGAGGACATTTTAGCAGCTAAAGCGCCGGTGGTGACGATCCGTTGAGTTGCGTCTCGGTGGCCTTAGACCGGACCCAATTGCACGCTGAGAATTGCGGGGCCATTCCGGAAGACTAAAACTGCGAAAGGAAAAAACGGTTCACCGTTAAACGGTTCAGGCACATTATACAATGTTAAACCGGCGATTCGGCAGCCAGTTTCCGATTCCGGTTTAACTGAGGACTAATGGAGTGACGGGTTAGCTATCAAAAAGTTAAACCGCCAAAAGAGACAGACCTGAAAAATTTACTAAGTATGGACAGAAACAGATTTCACACGCGAATGGAAGTGATTTAGATCTACCGAAAGTTCAGTGAAGAAAATTTTTGCGACCTAGGCAAGCCTCATAGAGGCAGGAAGGTTTAAAGCGCCCTAAACAAGAAGATCTGAACAAAATGAAAGATGAACAAGGAGTAAAACTGATGGCGGGCGGTCGCCGCAAGACAGATGTGTACTACGGCGAATCATACGGCCATGGCGAGCAGGTATAAGGACACTCACGATGAACACCCATGAACTACAAGAGGAACAGGACCTTCAGATGTGGATCTAGGGCTCAAGAGGAGCCTTACTGATCGCCGAAAGGGCGGAGGAGAGCTAAAGAGCTTCGTCCAGCCAGGTTGATGCAGCCCTGACTGACGCTGTGCGATCGAAGGTCGGCGGCGACGACGAGCTTCAAGGCTGGAGCGTCGCGAGGAAGGAGAAGAGCGGAAGAAGAAGAGAAAGGGCCTGCCGGTCTATTTATAAGGAACCGGGCAATTAACAAGCACGAGAATCGAGGAGTCAAAGCGGCGACGGCGCAGCGGGTCGCCGATTTCCGAGATAGCATTAAATGAAAGGAATCTTACTGTTTGGATTTCTTTATTAAAGATGACGCCAAGGCGCCTGCTGCGGTGGTCGGAGGATGACGCCACGGCGGTTCAAGCAGATGGCGGTTTACGGAGTATGAAGGAGATTCAGCTTCACGAAGATGTTGAAGATTAACATGAACCGTTCAAGTCAATCTGGGGCCTAATGTTGGGGATATAACTACCGAGTGTAAACCGCCCTGAAGGGGCCGGGTTACCCTCGTCCATGATCAGGGCCCACGGAGGAGGCCCAAAGCCCAGAGGCGGATTAGGGTCCATTCATGTAAACCGCCTTAATCTTGTAACTTGAGTTGTAAGATAAGAGAGAAGAGACCGAGCCGGACACTTGTATGAGCCGGATCGGGACTCTGTAGACCGGCCGGGTGTCAACCCGTGTATATAAGGGGACGACCCGGCGGCGGGTTAAGGACAGACAATTCGAGGCTTAGGCGAAGCTATTGCTCCATCGTCGCCGAAATCACATCAATCCCATCACAACTAGACGTAGGCCTTTCCTTCACCGAAGGGGCCGAACTAGTATAACTCCCGTGTCTTTGTGTCCGCTTTAACCCCTCTAAGTTAACCCGTATGATGGCCCTGCGACTAAGTCCTTTCACGAGGACATCTGCCGTGACAATTCCACGACAGGAAGGATCGTGCAGCTGAAGAACGTGCAGCATGTCCCCGCCATCAAGAAGAACCTCGTTAGTGGCTCCCTTCTATGCAGAGAAGGGTTTAAGTTGGTATTCGAGTCTAATAAATTAGTTGTTACGAAATATGGACTATTTGTTGGAAAGGGTTATGAATGCAGATCTATGTAATAAAGTCGTGAACAATATTCATTTGAGTGTTAATGAATCTGAAGTCTGGCATTCACGTCTTTGTCACATTAGTTTCGGTGTTATGACACGGCTAGCAAAATCGAATTTAATCCCGAGTTTCACTTTAGCCAAAGGTTCTAAGTGCCATTAGTGTGTGCAATCTAAGCAACCTCGCAAGCCTCACAAGGCAGCAGAGGAGAGACACTTACGCCACCGAACTCATACATTCGATCTTTGTGAGATGAATGGTGTGTTGACTAAAGGTGGAAAGAAATATTTCATGACTTTGATAGATGATTCCACTAGATATTGCTATGTGTATCTGTTAAATACTAAAGATGAGGCTCTACACTACTTCAAAATCTATAAGGCAGAAGTGGAGAATCAACTTGAAAAGAAAATTAAACGAGTCCAGTCAGATCGTGGTGGAGAGTACTTCTCGAAAGAGTTTGATGCCTTTTGTGCGGAACATGGTATTATTCACAAGAGGACGCCTCCCTACTCACCCCAGTCAAATGGGGTTGCCGAGCGGAAAAACCGTACTCTAACTGATTTGGTTAACGCCATGTTAGATACGTCGGGTTTATCCAAGGCATGGTGGGGGGAGGCTATAATGACATCATGTCATGTCCTGAATAAAGTTCCGACAAAAACGAGATCACTCCTTACGAGAAGTGGACCAAGAGAAGGACAACGCTCTCGTACTTACGTACCTGGGGCTGCTTGGCGAAAGTTAATGTGCCGATCCCCAAAAAGCGTAAGCTTGGACCAAAGACTGTGGACTGTGTTAATTTGGGCTACACTATGAATAGTGTTGGCTATAGATTTTTAGTACTGAAATCTGAGGTACCTAACATGAAGGTCGGTACAATTATGGAGTCTAAAGATGCTACATTCTTTGAGGACATTTTCCCCATGAGAGATGTACAAAGCACTTCTAGACAGGAATCTGAGGAGACTCCTGAACCTGCCATTCTGATGGAATATTATAATCAAACACATGATGAAAATCCTGAGGAGGATAATGAGGAATCCCTTGGTAGGGGCAAGAGACAAAGGACTGTAAAGACCTTTGGTGATGATTTCTTCATATACCTCATGGAGGATAATCCCACTTCTATTTCGAAGCGTATGCATCTCCGTGACTCTATGGAAGGATGCGGTCCGAAGCGAGATGGATTCCATCATGGCTAACGGGACCTGGGAGCTTCTCAACGCCCTTATGGTTGCAAACCATTGGGATGCAAGTGGGTGTTCAAGAAGAAGCTTAGGCCCGACGGGACGATAGAAAAGTACAAGGCTAGGCTTAGGCCAAGGGCTACGCCGTAAAGAAGAAGAAGATTTCTTCGACACTTATTCACCGTGGCGGACCGACCACCATTCGAGTATTACTCTCGTTGGCGGCCTCGCATGGTCTTCTCATTCATCAGATGGATGTTAAGACGGTTTTCCTGAACGGAGAGCTAAAGGAGGAAATCTATATGCAACAGCCTGATGGCTTTGTGATAGATGGTTAGGAAGGAAAGGTGTGTAAGTTGGTGAAATCTTTGTATGGCCTGAGACAAGCGCCTAAGCAATGGCATGACAAGTTTAATGAAACGTTGACATCTGTTGGCTTTGTTGTTAATGAGGCCGACAAATGTGTATACTATCGCTATGGTGGGGGCGAAGGAGTTATACTGTGTTTGTATGTTGATGACATACTGATATTTGGGACTAATCTCAAGTTGATCAAGGAGGTTAAGTCTTTCCTATCTCAGAACTTTGAGATGAAGGACCTTGGAGTGGCTGATGTTATCTTGAACGCCAAGCTATTGAGAGATGATGAGGGTGGGATTACACTTCTGCAATCCCATTATGTTGAGAAGGTGTTAAGTCGTTTTGGATATTCAGACTGCAAACCATCTCAAACACCATATGATTCTAGTGTGCTGATTCGAAAGTCTAAAGGCACAGCTATAGATCAATTGAGATACTCTTAGATTGTTGGTTCACTCCAGTATCTAGTGAGCGCAACGAGGCCTGACATCGCATTTGCTATTAGCAAACTGAGCCGATTTGTTTCCAAACCAGGTGATGTACATTGGCGTGCTCTTGAGAGAGTTATGCGCTATCTGAAAGGTACTATGAACTATGGACTTCACTATACTGGATACCCGTCGGTACTTGAAGGGTATAGTGATGCGAATTGGATCTCGATCTTCGATGAGATGAAGGCCACAATCGGGTATATGTTTACTCTTGGAGGTGGTGCTGTTTCTGAAGTCTTGCAAGCAAACGATCTTAACAAGATCGACAATGGAAGCAGAATTAACAACATTAGACACATCGGGTGGCGAAGCGAAATGGCTTGAGATCTGTTGATGGACTTGCCAATGGTTGAGAAGCTCGTTCCGGCCATCCTTATGAACTGTGACAATCAAACAGTTATTGTCAAGGTGAAGAGTTCAAAGGACAACATAAAGTCCAACAAACACATAAGAATGAGATTGAAAGCTGTCGAAAATTGAGGAACTCCGGAGTGATAGCGTTGGATTATATTCAAACGGCTAAGAATCTAGCGATCCCTTTACTAAAGGGCTATCACGTGTTGTGATAGATAGCGATTAAGAGAGATGGGTTTGAGACCCACATGAGTTGCCATGGTAGTAACTCAACCTATGTGATCGGAGATCCCGTGAAGTAGGACACAGGAAAACAAGCCACAGGTGAACCGAGGAGAGTAACTTTACTAACCCACTCCGTCGGAGATGCAATACTCTCGGAAACTGTATGGAAGGATGACTACTGTCTTAATATGTTCCAAGGCTTATATGCATAAGCAAGAGGCTATCCTACAGAGCGATCTTTGGAGGAAAACACCTATATGAGCCCGACTGTTGGTCACAGTCTATGAGATTGGGGTGATCTCTAGCAAGCTCATGAACAGGCCAGGAGTGTGACTAATATGCTCCACCCGAGGGGTCGGCCTTCGGCAGCCTCGTATCAGTGAGACTTGTGGTGAAACTTCTTGACGCCAAACTGACAATTCAAGGCATAGTCCATTATTCAGCTGTGAAGGAGTGTAACTATTTGGTCTAGGTGGAGCTCAACCTTAATCGGTCTCCACTGAAATGCTGGTATATCAAAACAGCGTTTTGGAACAAAGGACAAACTGGGCCCCTGAGATCTGGTGGGGGATTGTTGAAATATGAGATGGGCCTAGAGCCCATATGACAATTTCAGATTTAATCTCCAAGGGCCCATGTAGGTGGCATGACAAGGTGGTGGGAAGTTTAGTCCCACCTCGGAAGTGGAAGGAGAGTTGGGGTGGTTTATAAGGGATTCTCTCCCTCATGCTATTGGAGCTTGAGAAGAGATGAGGCCCTCGCGCACTCCTCCTCCGCTCGCCTCGCCGCGCCGCGCCGCGCCGTGCCGCGGGTTGTGGGATTGAGCTGAGCCGAGCTCACTCCTATGCGCTTCTTTTTGCCGGTTGACGGGGGAGCAGGCCTCCGAAACCCCGCCTCTCCGGATCCTATACGGGAGAGGGGCGATTAGGTTTTTGGGTAGCGACTACGCGACTGCTCGCTTCTGTTCATCTACGTCCGCATCACCTTCGCCATCACCATGTCGACCGACGCCGACCGTGCCGCCGCTGAAAAGGCCGAGGCCGACAAGAAGGCCGCCGAGGATGCCGCGGCTGCTACCACCACCGCGTGGCCGGTTGGAGGGTATACATCGTTTATCCATCTCTTGTTTCTTTCTGTTGTAGCAGTACTAGCAATATGCGTAGATGTTTCTACTATATGCGTAGTACATGCTTTGATAGATCGTAATCAGTGTGTTATCAATGCTGTCCATGGCATGCTCATGATTTATTCATGGATTAATTTAATCGAAAAACTGCCTATTTTCTTATCAGTGGCATCCTCTAGAAACTGATACTCCCTCCTTCCCATAATGTTAGGTGTATTAGATTCAGCATGAAAATTAGCGTAGGTTCATTTGAGCAATCCAATCTCAAACGAAGAGGGCGCTATGAGCTAACTGCACGAGAGACCCATGTAGCTATTTGTTTTTCTTTCCAAAAAAAATAGGACTTGTTGGTGATGGCTCTAACTGAACAAGAGAAAAAGGCATGTGCACCTTAGATTATGAAATTGCATGCAAAAGCTTATATGCCTAAGGTTTTGAGGAGGGAGTAAGTTACAGCGGATTAGAGCAGATAAGCCATGCACATATTTCCTTCGAAGCTCATCGTCAAATCTGGAAATTGTCTATGATGGCGTGGGATCTATGATCCCAGGGATCTAACTTGGCTCACCAGTTAAACTTCTTTTTTATTTTGTTGATTTTAGGGGAGTTGTAAGTTTGTACAACTGTTAAGGGTTATAACTTCAGAAAATAATCCCTGCAAAGAACTTCAGAAAATAAAAAAGGCAAGAAATCTGCGCATTAATTTATTTAAGGACAGTAAAACTGAGCCTAAACCGAGCTCTCTCAGTGATCAGTGTTTTTGGCCGTTCGTTTTCGCGATCTGGACGTTTCTGACCGTCAGATCTGATTTGTGCGCCACGTCTGCCGTTTCTTGGGCCGACTGTCCTGGGGGACGCTAGTCCGGTGAAAAAAACCGTGTGTCCTGGTTGATTGGGCCTGTGCGCGCGGCCCAACTATCTGATCAGTCCACTGTCATGCCGATCCATCCTCTCTTTCCTTCGCGTAGCCCTTCCTCCCCTCCTCCTGACCTGCCGCAATCGATTCAGGTCGTTCCTCTTCCCTACCCTCTAGCGACGCCGCCGACGGCAACACGACACTTGCCCGGCTGCAGCGCCACCAGAAGTGGCCTCCGAGGAGCCGGTTGATCCGCCGTAGAAAGGTTGGACGGTGCCATGCCGCCACCCGCAGATGTCTACCTCCGGCCGACCTCCGCCTCACGAAGTTCATCGTCTTGATCCGCCTGCTCCTAATCCGGATGATACCGTGCCTCTGACCCTTCCAGCCACCTTAATTACGTGTTCCCCATCTGTCAGTTTGATGTTGATTTCTTCTCTTCCTTCCCGATCTTGCGCTCTGTATGTTCCCATCTGTCCGTTCTATGGTGAACCCGATCTGCTGGTTTAAGGTGCGAGCGCTAGCTTACTCTTCAGTTTCTGGATCCGGTTTCAGGTGTGAGCACTTAATATTCAGCGAGCAGCATGGCCCTCCTTAAGTCATCCCTATTTGATGTGGTTTTGGTTGTACCGCGTTCCTGCAGGAGTTTCGATCTGCTGGGTAAACAATATTCAGTTTCTGGATCCATTCATGGTGTGTCACGCACCGGCGACGCTTAATACAGGTGTGACTTTGTATTTTCTTCTGTACAAGCGTCTGCAACCTTCCTACTCCAGCAGCAGAACCTCTAGCAGCATGGTTCATGGCTAGGTTACCCTCCATCCACATTTGTTTCTTTCCTGTACGAGTCCTTCCACCAAATGATTAGATGTTCTAATATCCCCCAATCAATATTTTGTGCAGGTGGTGTTCATACTGATTTGGTCAACTAATTTGGGTAAATCTTGGAGGCTGGTTTTGGCATATTGATTTGGGATTTGTTTACTTCATTCTCTGATGGCTGATGGACAGTTTATTACTACGGCATTGGAGGAATTCTTCAGTTTTGAATCTCTGGTGGATAGCGGCTTTTAATTTTCTTCTAAAATTCTCTATTTGTTGATCTGATTTCCAGCACGCTCCAAGTTAAATGGATCTTTGCGTTCAATCGATTATCTCAGGTAAATACTTGCCTTCAGGTTATGACGTTGTAGAAGTATAACTTCTAGAAACTTCTGTGATGTTTCCCATTGTGGTGCTTCAGGTTATAAAGTAAAATCAATATCTTTTGTTGTCTCGCCTTTTTATTGTTCAATATTTAGACTATAAACTTAATTATGTCCCTTATTTTGTGAAATAATATTATCACTTAGTATCCTGCTAATCTTACAAGGTCACACAAATGCAACATTTAGTTGGACAAATTATGCAAAGTAGGGGATAAAAAACAAGACTCATACTGATATAATCGAGATCACGCAGTGAAGGTTTTCTCCTAAAATAGTGAGGGTTAATCTAACATTTGTAAAGACGGGTAATAATGACCTTTCCTAGATGGTAGAGTAATGTCATGTCATGGTCCCTTTGATGACATACATATTTGTTCTTTGCTGTGAACTTACAAGAACTGAAAAAATCAACCTATTTATTCAAATTTCAAAGCATGGAACTGTTTCTTCTTTCTTTTTGTATACTTCTCCTGATGTTTTGATGATGAGCACTTATTGTTAATCTCCATTTCATGATTACATGTTTTTTTGGCTGATAGTATTATTAAACCTTTAAAACAAAATATTTTACTTGATATAATGGTTTGCAATGGTCTGCTGCTCAATATATTTGCTGGTATACAATAGATAAAACTATACTTTCACCAATTTATCATCCCTTTTAATATATTTATTACTACAAATTGTGAAACAGAACAAATCAGTGCATCAGCAAGGACCAGGGTTACCAAATGATGAGTTGATAAACTGCCAATAAGATGTGAAATCAAGAACCAAGTGTGTCGTATGATGGGCAAGAACAAAGATCAAACAAGTTGATGGGTGTTTATGATTTCAGTTTAAGGCTGATTGTACATCAACTTTAGATCTGTCTTTTTACCTTACAACCTGATGTTGTAGCTAAAACTCCTAGCTGGTTAGAATAAGATTTTAGTGTCTGATCTTGCAACTGCAGTACACACATTACGCTGCTAAAACAAGTACCGGTGCTCTGTTTTGCTAACCTGAATATTCAGTTTGTTGTCCTTAAATCCAAGCATATTATATGTAATAACGTCTTATATTATGAACGAAGGGAGTATTTAACATCCATATTTCATTTAATCATATATTTACGAATTTCCTACCATTATACCGAAGAAATGCATGGGCGCGGCAACGCGCGCCAGCAATGATCTAGTTGTGTTTATGTGCAATGATCTAGTTGTGTTTATGTGCTGTGGGCTTTCTTTTACTTTAGCTGTAGTGGGCTCTTTCTCTCTCTATACCTAAAAGAAATGAGTTTAGAGCTTCTATCTGAATGACAGCGTGACTCCTCTCGTTTCTCTGGTCAATCCACCACTTTCCCCATGAGCTGTGACGAAGGCGAGAGGAGTAGCCGCCGCCGCCGCCGTCGCTCCCGCTCGTCGGTGGCGCGGCCTCTGGAGGACGACAACCTACTCTCCGAGATCCTCCTCCGCCTCCCGCCAGATCCGTCCTCCCTCCCTCGCGCCTCCCTCGTCTCCAAGCGCTGGCTCGTCCTCATCTCTGACCCCGCCTTCTCCCGCCGCTTCCTTCTCCACCACCGCCGCGACCCTCCTCTCCTCGGTTTCTTCGACCCTTTCAATTTCAAACCTGCAATGGATTCCCCCAATCGGGTCCCGGATGGCTACTTCTCCTTGTGCCGAAACGGCGAAACTGGCGACGGCATCTTCATGCCCTTGGGATCCCGCCATGGCCTCCTACTCATCTACCACTTAGCGCGGTGCCAGCTCTTGGTGTGGGATCCCTTCAACGTCGACCTACACCGCCTAGCCGTTCCCCCGGAGTTCGATCGGCTCAAGGCCCCGTTCAAAGGGGCTGTTTTTCGCGCCGCCGGAGACATTCAACACTTCCGGGTGGTCTTGGTAAGCACAGAGACAGACGAGCAGCAACATACACGGGCCTTCGCCCGCGTTTACTCGTCGGAGACTGCCATATGGGGTGATTGCATATCAACACCACTTCCATCCAAACTTCCCACCAAGAGTCACATGTACTTTACCATAGTTGTGCTAGTTGGGCATTCCCTTTACTGGTTGTTCAATGACAGATCGGCAAAAACTCTACTATTGGATGGCATACTTGAGTTTGATTTGGAGAAGCAGATCCTAGCTGTGAAACCAGTACCAGTGGCAGTGGGTATTCCCAAGGAAAACATGTGCCGATTCCAGGTTATGCGGGCAGAGGGTGGTGGCCTTGGCATTCTCTTTCTATCAAATTTCAGCGCCCAATTATGGAAGATGCAGACCGATTGTGATGGTGCTGCTTCATGGGTGCTAGGAAGAACTGTTGAACTGGATAAGCTACTTTCCATTGATTCAAGGAAGAAGAGGAAATGGTATCAAAGTATAGAGGGGTTTGCTGAGTACAATAATGTGCTGCTCCTACGGACACCTACCGACCTCTTCACGATCAAGCTTGAACCACTGCAGTTCAAGAAAGTTTCCAAGACCAAGAAGTGGGCTCGCTATCATCCGTTTGAAAGTGTTTATGCTGCAGGTAATAGCATATGCCTTTACAATGTAGTAGGTATAACAAAATCAAGATAATATCTATAATTAGCTGATTAAATGTTGTTCACATCCTTTCGTGTTAAGCTAACAAGTGTAAGTAGTTCCATATAAATTGGTTCTTTTGCCGCTGGATGATCTCCTCAACATATAGCGATGGAGTCTTCTTTTTGGATGTTTGTGTGGTGGTGTTCTATGTGATGGTTATGATTTGGAAAGAATATCTTTTACTGTAGCTAACCAGTTCTGCTATCTGGAGAAGTGATTCTACACTATCGTAATTTGAGTTCCCTTAGTTGAAACCGGTTGTGCATCTCATTTTTCAAAAATAAAATAAAATTTAGCAATGCTGTTTTTTGCTATTCTCATACTCTTATTGTGGAGCGAGCTTAAGCATACTTCTCCCTTTAGGTTAGCTAATTGTGTGAGTGTGCATATTCTTCATTTTTATGGCAATAGTGAGTATTTATTCAAGAATATTCTCTTTATTTGAGAGTAGGGGTTTTGTTTATCTACTCGTCATGATGTATCAAACCTGAGTTGTTTTCCTCAAATTAAATATGTTTTTTTCTTTCGAAAATGGGGTTCTCCCCGGCCTCTGCATCAAAGAGATGCATACGGCCATCTTATTAACCAAATAAAAAGGTTCCAAACAAGGTGCCAAAGTCTCCAACAGAAAAAAAACCTGAAAAGAAAGCTCACACAGAGCCAAAAAGGGCTAGAAACACTAAATATGTGAGCTTATCCAAATAACTTATTGATGCCCCCTCGTGAATTTAGATTTAATAATCTGATACAAATGGTAGTATTAGTGCATAGCTGCAGTGTAGATGTTTCTCAAGATGAGATACATAATGGTTTGAATTTCCCCTTGTAGGAACGAGCATTGGTGGTGGACATGATGGAGCTAAACTTTTGCACAATACATAATATGATTGGTCAGATGGATATGCTATTGTGATGTATTAAATGAGTGAGTAAGCTTATCTTCTAAGTAGTAGCAGAATGGAATATTTCCCTTTCTTTTGCTTCATTGATATTTTCTGTTTACTTTTACTGGCTGCAACATCACATTTGTTATTTTTGTGGCTAATAATCAATAAGATCCTAGTGTGATTCATATGTTGTCCCTCTACTCAAGTAATTAATACCCAACAATACCTGAGCATTTGGCTTCGAACTTCGTTTATTAACTCGGGCCTATATAGATTGCATTTCACATTGCTGTTCATTTGGGATTGTTGTAATACCTAGTGCTCGGTTGCAATTATTGTACAATCTTACCCTTGTAGGCAGTTTGCCTAAATATTTTATCAGCATATTTTTGTTTGTCATTCTAACTCGCATATGTAATCTCCTTCTAGTGTTTTTTTAGATGTTGATATTTTCTAGAGTTATTGACTGTCAATTGTATGATTAAAGGGTCCACATTCATCAAGGTTTTTATCCAATACCGATAAAGGGCGGTGTAGTCTGCTGCCACTTGATAGATAAATAAACAAATAATATCATGCTGGATTTTAATTTTCATAAAAGCACGACCGCAATGTCTAATAAAATGCAATAGTCTTCTGAAGGAAATATATTTTAATAATCTTACTTGATACATCTGATTATTTTCAACATCTCTATAATTTATTTTCAGGTGTCCTAACTGATTATGTGATATTGAAAACATGCAAAACATTAAAATAAAATCTTACAAGTACAAGTTCGAGATAGTATTGAACTTATAATATTCTCATTATAAATTTTCACCCTGATTTGTAACTGAATTCTACATATGAGAAAATCCAAAGTGAGAAGTGAGAACTGTTTACCTTATACTGTGTGAAGGTTTTATGTTTTGTTCACAAACAATAGATAAATATAAATATATTTATTTTTGTCCTTGGCTAGCTGGACTATGGTCTTCCCTAATACCATCGTTAAACCTATTTCAAGATTCACCTCAGATACATCCCTTCTGTTCTGTCCATTCAGACCACCCAGGCTTCATAGAGGTATTCGAACAAGCTTGGAGTCTCCCTTGCAAAAACTTTGACGGCAGATGCACATCTCTTATAATTTCTAAAACATTAGAAGAGCCTTCCAAATCTGGAGCAGAAATCTTTCCTGCCTCTCGTTGCTTATTACAAATTGGAACATAGTCGTAAAAAGCAACTTTAGAGGAGTCACTAAAAAATCACATTAAGCTCTATTGGAAATATAGTTGCACTATCAGATGAGTCTGCTTTGGAGATGAAAACTTGAAATCCTTTCATGCGACAGCCAATAAAGCCTACAGAAGAAATATCATTCAATCTCTTGTCGACTGTCAGGGCTCCTCAGCCAATGACGATGAAGTCAAAGCTGCCATCATCTCGAGAACATTCAATAACAGAGTAGCTGTCTCGGCGAAGCCCCACATGTTATTTGATCTTTCTAGGCTTGTACAACAGGTGGAGGATCTTGGCTACCTTTCGACCCCTTCTCTGGAGAGTAAGTTGATGACGTGGTCAAGCAAATTCTCCTGGACATTTCCCCTGCCCCTGTCAGCTTTAACGGGTTGTTCATCAAGAGATGATGTCCAATCATCAAAGATGATCTTTACAGCCTTTGTGATGATTGCTATCACTCTTCCATTCTTCATACCAAGCCAAAAGATACTACAGTTAGACCCTTAGGAATTTACCAAACCCGTGTTGCTGAGAATGAGATGCGGAAATGGCTTGTTGGGTGTTGTACTTCCATTCCGTGTTGCTGAGAATGAGATGCAGAAATGGCTTGTTGGGTGTTTCTGTGGTTTGCTCCCTCTTTGGACTACATAGCACACACTGGTTAGCTGTGCATGGGCTTGTAGGAACTTAACCGCGTAATTCGCTAATCCGCATCTATTATGTCATGTTGAACTTTTATCTGGCCCTTGCTATTGAATGCTGAATGTTGAACTGCAATTGCAACTGCAACTGCTTGCCTGCCTGGTACCACTTTTCTTTTTCTTTTACCTTGGGATGCGGTGACTGAAAGATGCCTGGTTTCTGGTACCGCTTCCCTTTTCTTTTTCTTTGGTAGGTGGTGTCAGGACCCTTAATTATTCCTCTGTTGTCTCTGGCCCTTGGTAAGCTTCCCTCTGTAATTATGTGTTGTAGCTAAATAAATCCCCTTCAGTTTGTTGCTTACTTGTTCCCTCTCTGAATTCCTCTGAAATCTTGAGCATCTCTGTCCCCAATTAATTAGTCTGGAGCATTGACATGTGGTGACTGAAAGAAGCGTCTTTGCTCTAGTTCATGTTGTTGCGACACCAGTTGTCTCTGCTGTGGGGTCTGCGTGTCGCGATCAACGACGTTTTGCTGTTCGTTGCCCTAGAGCTCTTGATGGTGTCGGTCTGTCTCTAGTTGTTGCGCCATTAGATAATCTGTTTGTATGTTGCAAGTTGTTGTACTACAGGTGTTTCCCACTCACCTTCAACTGAGAAATACAGACCTAGCGCCTGGCCCTTCCTCCGTCGCCAAGGCGGTTGTCTTGAAGAAATCCAGGTCAAAGTGCTGGTTGCGCTTGCATGACAGATAGCTGATTCCTTTTTGGTTACAAAAAATGTCTCCTCTCTGCATTTAGTTATTAACTTATTGTGCACCTCTGACATGTCACAAGAGGTTTCATTCATAATATGAAGGTTTCATTCATGGTGTCAGACTTCAGGAGGAAAAAATCGTTGGTTAATCCTGTAGAATATATTGTTGACAAAATCATTAGTGTCTCTACTTGCTTAAGCTGAAGTTTTTTATAGTAACCCAAATGCAAGCATGCAAAATTGCAAATGCAGCAGAAACAGAGTACATCAGGTCATAACTCAGATCATTGGTTATTTTCCTTACTAGTCCTGATAAAAGGCTGGATATTTTATCAACGTGCAGTGGGTGCACAAACATCTGCCTGGTATTCATTCTGAACTCTGGAGTTCATGTGAACACTGCTGCAAAAGAGGAAGTGCTTGGAGATACATCCGGCTTTTGAGTTGGTGGTAGCTACTCCCTCCGTTCGGAATTACTTGTCGCAGAAATGGATGTATCTAGACATATTTTAGTTCTAGATACATCCATTTTCGAGACAAGTAATTCTGAACGGAGGGAGTACTATTTTGTTGTAATATTGGAGCATATTAAGTTTTGATGCTTCTCATGGTACTCTGATGATCTTTGTCACTCGAGTTCGTCTGTACCGTTGCATGTTACTGTCGATTACTTTTGAGCAGTGTTGGGGATATGACTATTTGTGTAAGCCGCCCAGGAGGGGCCGGGTTACGCAAAGAGAGACTCATCAGAAGAAGCCCAAGACCAAGCATGAAGATGGCGGTTCAATAAAGGGTCTAAGGCCCATAGGCGACTTAAGGCTCATAGTGATAAACCGCCATGATGGCATGACTTGTATTATAAGGTAGAATTAATTAGTCACCGAGCCGGACACTGTCTATAAGCCGGCCGAGACTCAGAGGCCGCAGGCGCCAACCCGTATATAAGGGGATGACCATTGGCGGCTTAGGGCAAGAAACAACTCCTCGAGAGCCGGGCATATCGTATCTCGCTCCCTGGTTATCGAAACATCAAGCAATACCAACCCAACTAGACGTAGGCCTTACCTTCATCGTAAGGCCGAGCTAGTATAACTCTCTCGTGTCCTTTGTCCCGATTAACCCCTTTAAGCTTCCTAGTTGCGATGGCTCCACGACTAAGTCCTTGCAAGAGGATATCTGCCGTGACAATTCCACGACAGTTGGCGCCCACCATGGGGCCAGCGCATGGTGGATTTGAGTTCTTGAAGGGCAGCTTCGAAGGGCTCAAGGGATACGTGGTTGGCCGGATGACAAAGAGTCGCCGCGGCAAGATCTACATCGACGACGAAGGCTGGGGCCCCGACGCTGACTCAATTGAGTACGGGTATCAGGTCCCCTTCGGCGGAATCCACGTCTTCATCGGCCGGATTGGTGAGCCGGGCCCTGAGCCGGACAACTGCACCGACCTCGTCGAGACGGCTCAGCGTGCGAGACCAGCCCGAGCTCAACTTGTCATGAAGCGTGCCTTCGTGGGCTGCGTCCACGGAGAAGAACTTTCTGAAGGATCTAAAGATGGTGGTGAGACGGCCGTCCCCTTGGATGATGATTCGTCCTCCGCTTCAACAGATTCGTTATATCAAGTACAAGATGGCGTGCTTGGGGGCTGTTCCGATGGCTCCAGTATTCCGGACCCCTATGAGCCGCCAAGCTGGGCAGGAGTCTTCATGGCTGGGACTCAACCCGGCCAAATCTACGGCTGCTGCGGCAATAACATCCGGGTTAGGAGCGGCCGGGGCAGGAGGCCCTGTGCGCCCGCCGGCTCAGATACTGATGAATCTCATGGATAAGCTTACGGCCCTGTTAACCGCCACGGTTATTCCTGCAAATCAAGATGAGCATAACGCGGATGTGGCACAGGTGCGTGAAGCGATAGCTCGGGCCAAGGAGGCCTTGGAAGCTGAGGACACCAGGTTAGCTACAGAATGGGCGGCTTTGGATGCACGGGCGCAGCAGCTCCAGTCAGAGGCTTTCCAGCTTAATATGAGCCTAAATGTTGGAAATATGCCCTAGAGGCAATAATAAATTAGTTATTATTATATTTCCTTGTTCACGATAATCGTTTATTATCCATGCTATAATTGTATTGATAGGAAACTCAGATACATGTGTGGGTACATAGACAACACCATGTCCCTAGTAAGCCTCTAGTTGACTAGCTCGTTGATCAATAGATGGTTACGGTTTCCTGACCATGGACATTGGATGTCGTTGATAACGGGATCACATCATTAGGAGAATGATGTGATGGACAAGACCCAATACTAAGCCTAGCACAAAGATCGTAGTTCGTATGCTAAAGCTTTTCTAATGTCAAGTATCTTTTCCTTAGACCATGAGATTGTGCAACTCCCGGATACCGTAGGAATGCTTTGGGTGTACCAAACGTCACAACGTAACTGGGTGACTATAAAGGTGCACTACAGGTATCTCCGAAAGTGTCTTGGGTTGGCACGAATCGAGATCGGATTTGTCACTCCGTAAACGGAGAGGTATCTCTGGGCCCACTCGGTAGGACATCATCATAATGTGCACAATGTGACCAAGGGGTTGATCACGGGATGATGTATTACAGAACGAGTAAAGAGACTTGCCGGTAACGAGATTGAACAAGGTATCGGGATACCGACGATCGAATCTCGGGCAAGTACAATACCGCTAGACAAAGGGAATTGTATACGGGATCAATTGAGTCCTTGACATCGTGGTTCATCCGATGAGATCATCGTGGAACATGTGGGAGCCAACATGGGTATCCAGATCCCGCTGTTGGTTATTGACCGGAGAACGTCTCGGTCATGTCTGCATGGTTCCCGAACCCGTAGGGTCTACACACTTAAGGTTCGATGACGCTAGGGTTATAAAGGAAGTTTGTATGTGGTTACCGAATGTTGTTCGGAGTCCCGGATGAGATCCTGGACATCACGAGGAGTTCCGGAATGGTCTGGAGGTAAAGATTTATATATGGGAAGTCCTGTTTTGGTCACCGGAAAAGTTTCGGGGTTTATCGGAACGCATCGGGACCACCGGAGGGTCCCGGGTCCACCAAGTGGGGCCACCTGCCCTGAAGGTTGCGTGGGCCAAGTGTGGTAGGAACCAGCCCCAAGGGGCTGGTGCGCCCACAAGAGGCCCAAGGCGCAAGGGGAGTGGGAGGGCAAACCCTAGTTGGATGGGCCTTAAGGCCCACCTAGTGGGCGCCTCCTCTTCCCCTCTTGGCCCCCCCAAACCTATCTAGGGCTGGCCGCCACCCCTAAGGGGTGGAAACCCTAGAGGGGCGCAGCCCTCCCTTCCCCTATATATGAGGCCTATGGGGCTGCCCATAACACACGAGAGCCTCCCTCTCCAGCGCAGCCCCGCCTCCTCCTCCTCCTCTCCCTTAGTGCTTGGCGAAGCCTGCTGGATTGCCACGCCTCCATCACCACCATGCCGTTGTGCTGCTGCTGGATGGAGTCTTCCTCAACCTCTCCCTCTCTCCTTGCTGGATCAAGGCGTGGGAGACGCCACCGGCTGTACGTGTGTTGAACGCGGAGGTGCCGTCTGCTCGGCACTAGGATCACCGGTGATTTGGATCACGACAGTCGACTCCTTCAACCCCGTTCTCTTGAACGCTTCCGCTTAGCGATCTACAAGGGTATGTAGATGCACTCTCCTTCCCTCGTTGCTAGATTCTCCATAGATTGATCTTGGTGATGCGTGAAAATTTTGAATTTCTGCTCGTTCCCCAACAAAGGGTATCGAGCTAGGTCTATTGCGTAGATTCTTTGCACGAGTAGAACACAAAGTAGTTGTGGGCGTTGATGTTGTTCAATATGCTTACCGTTACTAGTCCAATCTTGTTTCGACGGTATTGTGGGATGAAGCGGCCGGACCGACCTTACACGCATTTCTTCGTGAGACAGGTTCCACCGACCGACATGCACTTGGTGCATAAGGTGGCTAGCGGTGCCGCCTCTCCACTTTAGTCGGAACGGATTCGATGAAAAGGGTCCTTATGAAGGGTAAATAGCAATTGGCATATCACGTTGTGGTTTTATGTAGGTAAGAAACGTTTTGTTAGAAACCCATAGCAGCCACGTAAAACATGCAAACAACAATTAGAGGACGCCTAACTTGTTTTTGCAGGGTATGCTATGTGATGTGATATGGCCAAGAAGAATGTGATGAATGATATGTGATGTATGAGATTGATCATGTTCTTGTAATAGGATTCACGACTTGCATGTCGATGAGTATGACAACCGGCAGGAGCCATAGGAGTTGTCTTTATTTATTGTATGACCTGCGTGTTATTGAACAACGCCATGTAATTACTTTACTTTATTGCTAACCGGTAGCCATAGTAGTAGAAGTAATAAGTTGGCGAGACAACTTCGTGGAGACACGATGATGGAGATCATGGTGTCATGCCGGTGACAATGATGATCATGGAGCCCCGAAGATGGAGATCAAAAGGAGCAATATGATATTGGCCATATCATGTCACTACTATATAATTGCATGTGATGTTTATTATGTTTATGCATCTTGTTTACTTAGAACGACGGTAGTAAATAAGATGATCCCTTACAAATTTCAAGAAGTGTTCTCCCCGACCGTGCACCGTTGCTACAGTTAAATCGCTTCTAAGCACCACGTGATGATCGGGTGTGATGGATTCTTACGTTCACATACAACGGGTGTAAGACAGATTTACACAGCAAAAACACTTGGGGTTAACTTGACGAGCCTAGCATGTACAGACATGGCCTCGGGAACACAGAGACCGAAAGGTCGAGCATGATTCGTATAGTAGATACGATCAACATGAAGATGTTCACCGAGTCGACTAGTCCGTCTCACGTGATGATCGGACACGGCCTAGTTGACTCGGATCATGTAATCACTTAGATGACCAGAGGGATGTCTATCTGAGTGGGAGTTCATAAGATGAACTTAATTATCTTGAACATAGTAAAAAGACCTTTTACAAATTATGTCGTAAGCTCGCGCTTTAGTTCCATTGTTTAGATATGTTCCTAGAGAAAATATAGTTGAAAGTTGAAAGTAGCGATTATGCGAACAGTAGAAAGCTTATGTCCTTAATGCACCGCTCAGTGTGCTGAACCCCAAACATCGTTTGTGGATGTTGCGAACATCGGACATACACGTTTTGATAACTACGTGATAGTTCAGTTAAACGGTTTAGAGTTGAGGCACCGAAGACGTTTTTCGAAACGTCACGGAACATATGAGATGTTTCGAAGGCTGAAATTGGGATTTCAGGCTCGTGCCCACGTCAAGAGGTATAAGACCTCCGACGATTGTCTTAGCCTGCAAACTCAGGGAGAAAGGCTCAATCGTTGAGCTTGTGCTCAGATTGTCTGAGTGCAACAATCACTTGAATCGAGTGGGAGTTGATCTTCCAGATGAGATAGTGATGTTTCTCCAAAGTCATTGCCACCAAGCTGCTAGAGCTTTGTGATGAACTATAACATGTCAGGGATAGATATGATGATCCTTGAGGTATTCGCGATGTTTGACACTGCGAAAGTAGAAATCAAGAAGGAGCATCAATTGTTGATGGTTGGTGAAACCACTAGTTTCAAGAAGGGCAAGGGCAAGAAGGGACACTTCATGAAACGGCAAATCAGTTGCTGCTCCAGTGAAGAAACCCAAGGTTGAACCTAAACCCGAGACTAAGTGCTTCTGTGATGAGAGGAACGGACACTGAAGCGGAACCATCCTAGATACTTGGTAAATAAGAAGGCTGGCAAGGTCAATAGAAGTATATTGGATATACATTATGTTAATGTGTACTTTACTAGTACTCCTAGTAGCACCAGGGTATTAAGATACCGGTTCGGTTGCTAAGTGTTAGTAACTCGAAATGAAAGGCTACGGAATAAACGGAGACTAGCTAAAGGAGAGCTGACGATATGTGTTGGAAGTGTTTCCAATTTTGATGTGATCAAACATCACACGCTCCCTCTACCATCAAGATTAGTATTAAACCAGAATAATTATCATTTGGTGTTTGCGTTGAGCATAGACATGATTGGATTATGTCTATCACAATACGGTTATTCATTTAAGGAGAATAATGGTTACTCTATTTATTTGAGTAATACCTTCGATGGTCTTGCACCTAAATAAATGGTTTATTGAATCTTGATCGTAGTGATACACATTTTCATGCCAAAAGTATAAGATAGTAATGATAGTACCACTTACTTGTGGCACTGCCATGTAAGTCATATTGGTGTAAAACGCATGAAGAAGCTCCATGTTGATGGATCTTTGGACTCACTCGTTTTTGAAAAATTTGAGACATGAGAACCATGTCTATTGGTGCATACGCATGAAGAAACTCCATGCAGATGGATCGTTTAGACTCACTTGATTTTGAATCACTTGAGATATGCAAATCATACCACATGGACAAGATGACTGAAAAGCCTCAGTTTCAGTAAGATGGAACTAGATAGCAACTTGTTGGAAGTAACACATTTTGATGTGTGCAGTCCAATGAGTGCTGAGGCATGCAGTGAATATTGTTATGTTCTTACTTCATAGATGATTCGAGTAGATGTTGAGCATATTTACTTGATGAAACACAAGTCTGAATTATTGAATGGTTCAAGTAATTTCAGAGTGAAGTTTAAGATCTTCGTGACAAGAGGATAGAATGTCTATGATATGATCATAGAGATGAATATCTGAGTTACGAGTTTTGGCACACAATTAAGACATTGTGCAAATTGTTTCACAATTAATACCGCCTGGAACACCATAGTGTGATGGTGTGTCCGAACATCATAGTTGCACCCTATTGGATATGGTGCGTACCATGATGTCTCTTATCAAATTACCACTATCGTTCATGGGTTAGGCATTAGAGACAACCGCACTCACTTTAATAGGGCACCACGTAGTTCCGTTGAGATGACACCGTATGAACTATGGTTTAGAGAAACCTAAGCTGTCATTTCTTAAAAGTTTGGGGCTGCGACGCTTATGTGAAAAAGTTTCAGGTTGATAAGCTCGAACCCAAAGCGGATAAAATGCATCTTCATAGGACACCCACAACAGTTGGGTATACCTCCTAATTCAGATCCGAAAGCAATAGGGATTGTTTCTTGAATCGGGTCCTTTCTCGAGGAAAAGTTCGTCTCGAAAAGTTGAGTGGGAGGATGGTGGAGACTTGATGAGGTTATTGAACCGTCACTTCAACTAGTGTGTAGCAGGGCACAGGAAGTTGTTCCCGTGGCACCTACACCAATTGAAGTAGAAGCTTATGATAGTGATCATGAAGTTTCAGATCAAGTCACTACCGAACCTCGTAGGACGACAAGGACGCGTACTGCTTCGAAGTGGTACGGTGATCCTGTCTTGAATATCATGTTGCTAGACAACAATGAACCTACGAGCTATGGAGAAGCGATGGTGGGCCCAAATTCTGACAAATGGTTAGAAGCCATGAAATCCGAGATAGGGTCCATGTATCAGAACAAAGCATGGACTTTGGTGGACTTGCCCGATGATCGGCAAGCCATTGAGATGAATGGATCTTTAAGAAGAAGACGGACGTGTACGGTAAGATCACCGTCTATGAAGCTCGACTTGTGGCGAAGAGTTTTTCACAAGTTCAAGGAGTTGACTACGATGTGATTTTCTCATCCGTAGCGATGCTTAAGTCCGTCGGAATCATGTTAGCATAAGCTGCATTTATGAAATCTGGCAGATGGATGTCAAAATGAGTTTCCTTACCAGTTTTCGTAAGGAAAGGTTGTATGTGACACAATCAGAAAGTTTTGTCGATCCTAAGGATGCTAAAAGGTATGCTGGCTCCAGCGATCCTTTCTAAGGACTGGAGGAAGCATCTCGGAGTTGGAATGTACGCTTTGATGAGATGATCAAATATTTTGGGTTTATACAAAGTTTATGAGAAACTTGTATTTCCAAAGAAGTGAGTGGGAGCACTATAGAATTTCTGATGAGTATATGTTGTTGACATATTGATGATCAGAAATGATGTAGAATTTCTAGAAAGCATATAGGGTTGTTTGAAAAGTCTTTTTCAATGGAAAACCTGGATTAGGCTACTTGAACAATAAGCATCAAGATCTATAAGGATAGATCAAAATGCTTGATAATACTTTCAAATGAGCACGTACCTTGACATGATCTTGAAAGTGTTCAAGATAAATCAGTCAAAGAAGGAGTTCTTGCCTGAGATGTAAGGTATGAAGTTAAGACTTAAAGCTCGACCACGGCAGAAAGAGAGAGAAAGGACGAAGGTCGCCCCTATGCTTCAGACATAGGCTCTATAGTATGCTATCTTGTGTACCGCACCGAAGTGTGCCTTGCCATGAGTCACTCAAGGGTACAAGAATGATCCAGAATGGATCATTGGACAGCGGTCAAAATTGTCCTTGGAGTAAATAAGGACATGTTTCTCGATTATGGAGGTGATAAAGAGTTCGTGTAAAGGGTTACGTCGATGCAAGCTTTAACACCTATCCGAATGACTCTAAGTAGCAAACAGGATACGATAGTGGAACAACCATTTGGAATAGCTCCAAGTGGGCGTGGAAGCAGCATTTATAATATGACCTAGAAATTTGCAAAGCACACACGGATCTGAAAGGTTCAGACCCGTTGACTAAAACCCGCTGACTAAAACCTCTCTCACAAGCAAAACATGATCAAACCTCGTAACTCATTGAGCCTAAATCACATGATGATGTGAACTAGTTTACGACACTAGTAAACTCTTTGGGTGTTGGTCACATGGCGATGTGACCTATCGATGTTAATCACATGACGATGTGAACTAGATTATTGACTCTAGTGCAAGTGGGAGACTGTTGGAAATATGCCCTAGAGGCAATAATAAATTAGTTATTATTATATTTCCTTGTTCATGATAATCGCTTATTATCCATGCTATAATTGTATTGATAGGAAACTCAGATACATGTGTGGGTACATAGACAACACCATGTCCCTAGTAAGCCTCTAGTTGACTAGCTCGTTGATCAATAGATGGTTACGGTTTCTGACCATGGACATTGGATGTCGTTGATAACGGGATCACATCATTAGGAGAATGATGTGATGGACAAGACCCAATACTAAGCCTAGCACAAAGATCGTAGTTCAGTATGCTAAAGCTTTTCTAATGTCAAGTATCTTTTCCTTAGACCATGAGATTGTGCAACTCCGGATCTGAGGAATGCTTTGGGTGTACCAAACGTCACAACGTGAATCGGGTGACTATAAAGGTGCACTACAGGTATCTCCGAAAGTGTCATTGGGTTGGCACGAATCGAGACTGGATTTGTCACTCCGTGTAAACGGAGAGGTATCTCTGGGCCCACTCGGTAGGACATCATCATAATGTGCACAATGTGACCAAGGGGTTGATCACGGGATGATGTATTACGGACGAGTAAAGAGACTTGCCGTAACGATATTGAACAAGGTATCGGGATACCGACGATCGAATCTCGGGCAAGTACAATACCGCTAGACAAAGGGAATTGTATACGGGATCGATTGAGTCCTTGACATCGTGGTTCATCCGATGAGATCATCGTGGAACATGTGGGATCCAACATGGGTATCCAGATCCGCTGTTGGTTATTGACCGGAGAACGTCTCGGTCATGTCTGCATGGTTCCCGAACCCGTAGGGTCTACACACTTAAGGTTCGATGACGCTAGGGTTATAAAGGAAGTTTGTATGTGGTTACCGAATGTTGTTCGGAGTCCCGGATGAGATCCTGGGCGTCACGAGGAGTTCGGAATGGTCCGGAGGTAAATATTTATATATGGGAAGTCCTGTTTTGGTCACCGAAAAGTTTCGGGTTTATCGGTAACGCATCGGGACCACCGGAGGTCCTGGGGTCCACCAAGTGGGGCCACCTGCCCCGAGAAGGTTGCGTGGGCCAAGTGTGGTAGGAACCAGCCCCAAGGGGCTGGTGCGCCCACAAGAGGCCCAAGGCGCAGGGGGAGTGGGAGGGCAAACCCTAGTTCAGATGGGCCTTAAGGCCCACCTAGTGGCGCCTCCCTCTTCCCCTCTTGGCCGCCCCCAAACCCATCTAGGGCTGGCCGCCACCCCTAAGGGGTGGAAACCCTAGAGGGGCGCAGCCCTCCCTTCCCTATATATATGAGGCCTATGGGGCTGCCCATAACACACGAGAGCCTCCCTCTCCAGCGCAGCCCCGCCTCTCCTCCTCCTCCTCTCCCTTAGTGCTTGGCGAAGCCTGCTGGGATTGCCACGCCCTCCATCACCACCATGCCGTTGTGCTGCTGCTGGATGGAGTCTTCCTCAACCTCTCCTCTCTCCTTGCTGGATCAAGGCGTGGGACGCCACCGGCTGTACGTGTGTTGAACGCGGAGGTGCCGTCCGTTCGGCACTAGGATCTCCGGTGATTTGGATCACGACGAGTACGACTCCTTCAACCCCGTTCTCTTGAACGCTTCCGCTTAGCGATCTACAAGGG
Organism: Aegilops longissima; assembly: GCA_021605205.1. Classification (NCBI taxonomy): domain Eukaryota; kingdom Viridiplantae; phylum Streptophyta; class Magnoliopsida; order Poales; family Poaceae; genus Aegilops; species Aegilops longissima. The sequence goes on from CM038681.1 coordinate 68,369,504, forward strand.
TATGTAGATGCACTCTCCTTCCCTCGTTTCTAGATTCTCCATAGATTGATCTTGGTGATGCGTAGAAAATTTTGAATTTCTGCTACGTTCCCCAACACTAAACGCATCTAATGAGGTAATGAGAAGGAGGCACCAGAAAACTCAATCCCGTTTGCCTCCGGTTTACGACCCTCGGAACCTCTTCGCTACACCCGGGGCCGGCCCTAGCAACCCGCCCGAGCAAATCAGGTCACAACAGCCGAAGCGGGAGGACCGGCTCAGCTTCGAGAGATGGCACCACCTCATGGGAGTATGACCCCACCCCGCTATGTACCAATACCACCGGGTCACTTTTCCAACCCCATGGAAAACTTAGTCGCAGCATCGGCGCGTTTGGCGGCTCTCCCAGTGGATGGTGATGATCCGACAGCGGTGGAGACCCGGAGGGTCAGAGAACTTATTCAGACGGCCCTGGCGCAGCAAGAGACCTATTCTTACAGCCGGGACAAGATTCATTCAACTCCTCCGCCTTGGTTAAAGGGTTTGCCGCCCAACTCCAATAGCTCATGGGCAGAGCTAAAGGCCTGGTTTATCCAGAACTTCAAGGACACTTGCAAACAATCTATGTCAATTGTGAACTTGACCAATTGTAAGCAGGAGGAGGGTGAATCCACAACTCATTGGGTGCGCCGTTCAAGGAAATAATACATTCGTCCGATAAGATGGATGCCGGCTCTGCAGTCCTCATGTTGGAGAAGAATTGCCGCTTTGAGCCGCTGAGGCAGAAACTGGGGCGCCTTAAGCGTGATTGCAATGATATAGATACGCTGATGGCGGCTTTAGTCAAATACGCCGATTCTGATAGTACCAAGGATCCCGCGTCTGATCAGGAAAAGACAGGGAAGGGAAAGAAGAACGGCAATGGAAAGGGTCAGCAGCATAACACTACTAGGGAAAAGGCTAGCAGCAGCGCGGGTTTTAGATGTATCAGTAGCGCGGGGACAGGCGCTACAGCTAACACATAGCAGTAGTGCGCGCTCACCGGTGCTACTGCTACACAAGTGTAGCAGCAGCGCTGTTAGCGGAAGCTCGCTACTGCTAGTAGCTCTAGCACGCTTTGCACGGACTCGCTACTGCTATCGCGGCGCTGCTGCTAACTTTTATACACTCGCTACTGCTAATTTAAGTAGTTTTTTTTGGCATAATTTTTTTGTATTTGAACAGGCTTTATAGAAGAATCTTTAGCACATAGAAATGTCATCATGATACACATACAAATGCCTGCGAGACCACAAATGTAATCATAGCATGTACATACAAATAGTCTCATCATAATCATCATCCAACACAGTGGTATCTTGTCATCATCTCGAAAATAGCGATACATGCAAGTCTCGAATACTTGCAACTACAACAACGTCATCCATCTAAACAAAGGTATACGCAAGAAGAGCTATCACTATGGGTGAGAGCGGAACTATGCAGATACATGAGGTGGCGTTCTGAGTCCTCTCTCGCTAGCGTGAACCTCAAGTAACTAGCTTCTCCTTCTTGTCTGCTTTTGAAGCCTTTATGGCTGGCGCCCGTGAACCCATTCACTTGCGCCTGACACTCATGCCACTCGTTGTACACCCCCGGAACCTTCCCTTTGTACACGACATAGCAATTCCATCTCACCATCAAGAAACTAGGTACCTGTTACGTTAGAGATGCATGTTCTTGAAGAGGATGTACAATCATATATATGCAACAAAATATACTAGAGCAACACCGAAAAAGAAAGGGTTAGCAACTAGATGAAACATACAGTACGCAAATTAATTAACTAGAGGTACGCACTTCATCGTACGCAAACTAACAAAATAGCGTTACGCAAGTTCGGCAGGGACCGTGGACATCACAAAGTTTCATCGCTACAAAAAGTATACAAGTTCAACCGACACATATCATCATCATCGGCATCATAAATCAGTAGAAGTTCCATCCTTCCATATCATCGAGGATGAACCCTAGCTTCTTGAACGGTGTGAGATCTAGACGTTGCATGCCTATGCGAGTTCGGACGTCAGCTCGCGATATAGGGCCGTGGTGGAACATCCCCTTCTCATCGACGACTTCTTTCATGATGATCGTCGCAATGTCGCTTTGGATGCGAAAGAAGTCATCTCTAAGTTTATAATCCGCTTCTCCATGAGATTCTAGCCACTTGTGGATATGATCATCATTTCTGCTGTTCATGCGAAGCTTTTGGCGATCCGTGTTGAACTGAATCATGAGATGGACAATGTAGAATCCATCCTTCTTGCTTGGTTTTGGGACATGGATGCAGGAGAAGTTAGTTTTATGCGTGAAACCCATCTTCTTGTTCCTTTGTTTCTTGATCTACACGTGGCCACCTCTAAAGCTGAAGCCTTGGAGAGCATCATCTAGAATATTCATTATGTGGGTGTAGTCTTTTTTCTCGTAGTCTCTGGAAGGGTCAAAATACACGGCGTGGGAGACTTGCGGGTAAAGAACGATAAGGGCGGCGCTCCCGTTGCTGCGGGGAAAAGACACCTCAAATTATTCCCCATATGAGAGAGAAGGAATGATTGAAATGTATGAAAGGGTTGTCCGGAACTGACTTACTTTGGATGATAAGGCACGAGGACAATTTCCCGGTCCTTATTCTTTACCATGAAGTTTTGGAGGTACTCCCTAGTAGTTTCACGCTCAAAGTCGCCGAGACTCAAGAAAGACTCGTGCATGTAGTACGGATCCGCCACACAGATTTGCGAGATTTCTTCACTCATCATGACGGAGCTCATATGTAGCGCAAAAAGGCAGACGATAGTAAAATCGAGCCGCCTTGTTAGAAACATCTCAAAGATATGGTCAAACCGCAGGAAGAACACCTCCGCGGGCCGTGTGTCGACGTAGCACTTCCCCTCAGGCACACGAGCCGCGTATGTCGGATATCCTGGATCCTTTGAGGCTAGTAGGCTTTTCTCAGTCGACAACACATGGTCGTGCAGTCTCCTGAGATCCCCTGATAGTGCCTCCAGCGGTTTCGGCGGTAGCATCGGCTCGCCCGTGAGATGGAACATGACCGCACCTTTCACGGGTACACGCTCTTTAGAATGCATCGTCTGGCTGCTATGTGCTCTGGCTTGTTTGGAGGCAGTTACCTTCCCGATCTCTTCCTCTCCTTTTCTTGGGCACACCTTCCGACCCTTCCTTAACCCCTGCCCCAGTGTTCCTGGGCTAAATCTTATCGACCCTCGCTCGGCTAGTTGAGCCTGTGTTGAGGCGGCATCTTCAGGCGTGTCCTGTGAGGATTTCATGAAGAGAGACTTTTTGCAACCCCTGCTACGACCCTGCCCGGGCGTATCATCCATATCCTCATTAGCAAGCTGATAGCCCGATTCGTCATATGGTTGACTCATCATATCTATGTCATAGTCATACGCGTTTGTATTGAGGAAATCCATAGGGTCGACCTCCGTCTCATCATCCATTCTCTGTTCTACAGGAGAAATTACATCAGCCAGACTATTGCACCCCTTCATCATGTCGTCCGCCGCTCTCACCCGCACTACAGGAGCTGGTAATTGCGTGGGCGGGTGGTGGTATCCGCACATGCTTGTTGATGTGTGGTAGTTATTGGTGTGCTCTCGGCGGCTCGCATTTAATAAGATTCTTCGTCCATAGCAGCACCCAATTCTTGCAGCTTCAATCCATGGTGGGGTCTCGTCGTCCGCTCCCACATGCTGTATCGAGGAGGCAACCTCGTGCCCGATTTCACACTGGTCAAGCTAACCCTGAAGTGCCCAGCGGGGATCGGCTGGTTGTGGAATGTGCGTGGAGAGGGGTCCATTATCATCCCCTTTCCCACATCCACCTTCTGGCCTTTGATCAAGTAGAGTATGGTGCACGGGGTTTCTTTCGCCTGCAAACACATATGTCTATGGCGTAAAACAACCGGAAGGCAACAAAAATGGAATATTATATATATATATATATATATATATATATATATATATATATATATATATGTTGGTGTGACATGTAATTACCGTGACGGCGTCGAGCTCAGCCAAAGATGAAGGCCCACCTAGCTCGCCTGAGACTAAGGACGGGCTGCTATGAGCGGGAGCGGCTGCGAGAGGAGGCCCGGTTGCGTGAGCAAGTGATGGTGCGATGGTGTCGTTGTTCATGGAGTTGCTCCCGGCGAAACTGGGCAACAGGAAATCATGTACCGTCTTGTCTGGATTTTCCTTCGCCCAGTTGATGATAAATGAAACCAAGTTAGTAGCGAAATCATTTCTGCAGGTAGTTACAGCTGCATTGACTGCCTGCTGTAGCAACTCATATTTGTCCTCGGCTGCTTTTTTCGCGTCCTCAGCTGCTTTTTTCTCGACCGCAAGCATCACCTTCGCGTCGATGTCCGCCTGACTAAACTTCATTCTCTGCTTCTTGGCCTCTGGGCCCTCGTTGTAAAACACCTTCCACGTGGCGCCGTCTCCAGCGCCGTGCACACGACCATATTGCGGCCGCTGGTCCAAAGGGAGTCCCTTAAGTTCGTTCAAGGCCCGGTTGAGAGGGGTGTCCCACTTGGGTCTCATCGGAGAAGTAGGGCTTTCGGCTGCAAGCTGGTGTTGCTTCTCCAGTAGTCTAATCAATTTCCTCGTGATCTTGTCCGTGTAAAAAACCTTTTTCTCCTTGTTCCACTTGTAGCGGGCCCTGATGAAGTCACGCTCCAAGGGGTTGGTGAACTTCGCGAAGGGGTCTGGGAGACCCGCGGCTTCACGTTCCGCGTCCTCCTTATCCCATATGGGCCTTTTACCGAGGTAGCCACGGCTTCCGAGGCGATGCTTCCCCGTGTTCCTTTGCTGAAGGCTCTTGAATTTCGCAGCCTTAGCCTTGGCTGCCTCGGTAGCGCAAGTGTCCTTGAACTTTTCGAACTCCTCTTCCATAAGTGTCGGACTTTCCTCCAGAATCTTGGATAGGGGTTCATCAGCCTCAATAGCTCGTTCCACCCTCCCTTTCCAGGAGGCCAAATCATTGCTGAACATGCCCATGGCGTGATTGTTAATCTTTTTCATCTTCGGATCATCCCACGGTTGTTCTATGTTATCATCCCGATCGGGGAACTTGAATCTCTTGTGCAACTTCGTTAGGAGCAACTGTGTCAAATGTTCTTTACTCCTTAAGTCATCATCGTTGATGCTCGTGCATTCCCGTAGGATGCATCCTACTTGGTTCCCATAGCACTTGCGAGGTTCTTCCGGCTCTAACGGCTCAAACTTGCCATGTGCCATCTTTGTGATCACAAGTCATCCAATCCCTAGTTTGTTAGGTTTTCGTATCCTCTGCTTCTTATGCTTCCTCCTTTCCGTAGCGGCATTGGGGCCGGTACCTTCCCCGCCGGTACCTTCCCCACCGGTCTCGGTGCCGCCATCGGTGCCGGCGCCGTCGATGTCGATGTCGGCGTCAGTACCATCATCGAGGCCGACCTGCAAACCTTGCTTAGCAGTCAAATAGTCGAGGTACTCTTGTTCACCCTCATAATCCATCTCGTCTGCATCTTGGTCAGAAGGCCCAGTTTCTTCGTTGTTCGACATGTTTCCTATGATTAAGTGTCCTCATTTATTTCTAAAAGTATGAATAAATGAGAAATGACATAAAAAGAAATCTATGTGCCAGCACTCGATATGCCAACTATGTAGCACAAATCATGCCTCTATTCATGGGAAATTTCGCATGACCTTTGCTAAAAATGGACATATCGAAGCGCCAAATTCACGGAATGGAAATGAATCAACATTCCGCGTAATATAGGCAACTCGGATCATTTTCCAAACATGACATGTCCAAAACATGACATATGCACATATCACATGTCCAGTTCAAATTTGCATATAAATTCAGCTAATTTTGAAACCTAGCTAAATTCATAACTAAATAGATAACCTAATTAACATACTGCCCTAACTAAAACCTAAGTAAATTAACCGAAGAACCCTAGCAGAGAGGGGGGTTTACAGAGGGTGCAGGGGCGAGGAGGCAGGCCCGACGACGGCCGGGAGGGGAGAGGAGGGAGGCGAGGGCCGACGGGTCGGGGGCGAGCGCGCCGGGGTCGGGGGCGAGCGCCGGTCGGGTCGGGGCGAGGGCAGGTCGGGCGAGCGCTGGGTCGAAGCTAAGCGCCGGGCGCCGAGTCGGGGCGAGCGGCGGGCGGGTCGTGGCGCGTTCTGACGGGGAAGAGAGAGGGGATTTGGGGAAAAGGCGGGATGAAGCAGGCGAGTGAGAATTTTGGGTTAAGTGGACGAGCAGTGGCGCATTTGGGCAAACGCTGCTACTACCTTTCAGTAGCTGTAGCGCTTTACGAAATGCGCTACTACTAACTTCGCTACTGCCAGTTTTCCTTTTATTCTCCTTTATTTTATCCCACTTTTATTTCCGAGGCAGTGAACGAAGGAGGATTATATATATTGCATCATTTAACGGTTAAATATGTATGCAAAATAGGAACATATATATTACACATCATTGGACCCATGCATAATAATGGCTAAGTGTGTATACAAAATAGGAACATATATATATATGTATGTATATATATATATATATATATATATATATATATATATATATATATATATATATATATATATATATATATAGTGATGCTATTCATCATCCAGGTGCAGAATAAGTTATTCTTCACCGAGGTAATCTTACAATCGTTTCATAATTAAATTACGTTTGGAATTCAAATAATTACATTCCTATTGATTCACTACGTAAAATTTTGCATAAGAAAATAAAAATATAGGTCATAAGACAAGAAAATTTATAGTTTATGTGTATTTTACACTATGTTTCTATGTTTGTAATTTTACATAACATAAAATATTTTTACTTATTTATTATATATTTTCTTACAGTCTCTTCTTACATCGGAAATAAGACAAAACTTACGTAACATAAAATTACGATGCATTGATGGTAAAATAGAGGGGGGTGAAGAATAACTATTCCTCACCCAAGGTGACGAATAGTCAATCCCTATATATATATATATATATATATATATTCCATTACATCATTTGACCGATAACATACGTTTCCTCAGTGCTGACGTTTTCGTTTTTGAGTCAGCTTCTTTCCCTTCTTGTTAGTTGAAGAATAATTGAGCCCCTCATTGTGACTTTGCCTTTTCCATGGAGTACGATTTTTCTTAGGTAATGTAGTATTGATTCTTCTTTTGACGTATACCTCATCATCATCGTCATCTTCCCTCATTGGGTTGTCGTACTGATCATAGTCTTCCTCGTTGGCGACTCCATCCATTCCAATGATGTTCCTTTTGCCTCTCCTCACGACGAAACGGCAGGGATTACGCGAGTCAGTTATGAAGAAGCATTGTGTCACGTGATTAGCGTGTACCCATGGCTCGTTTTTTGCGATAGCATTCACGGTAGCGCTCTTGGCGTCGGGTATAGTCATGGTAGTGAAAATCCGGCTTTCTCTTTCGACATTCTTAGCCCATCTGACATGGAACATCGTCGTGTTGTGCAGTCCAGAGTAGTCAAGCTCCCAGATCTCCTCGACCCTTCCATAAAATCGTTCAGTTGCGCCGTTGTTGCTGCCGGTCATGCATTCCATCGTCACCCCTGAGTTCTGATCATCACTGTCCATATCTTTGGCCTCCGTGTAGAACGTGTATCCGTTGATATCATATGCCCGATAGGTTACGAGGTTGGGCGAGGGCCATGTGCTAAGGCGATATGAGCAACCCATCCTTAGAGCCCTCCTCCGGGATTAGCAATAATATGCTCTTTGAACCAATGCAGGAAAGTGGAGTTGTGCTCTCTAGTAACATCGGCGTCCGTCCTGCATACCCCCCGGTCACGATACTTCTTTGCGATAATTTCTTTGTGCAGTGCCACGAAAGGATCTACCTCGTCTAGGTGTTGTAGCACTACCAAGTTTGCTCTGTCAAAGTCGCTGCATCGATCTGAGTATGCCACGTGCAGTTCCCTGCGACCGTTGTGGTGACCATCTCCTTCGAGCCTCCCATCGTGCTTGTTAACGGGCAAACCAACACTAACACCAGGCGGCTGGTCTGCGCCATATAGAAAATTCTCGCAGAAAGAGATGCACTCTTGTGCCAAATAGCCCTGGACGATGCTTCCATCCGGACGGGAGATGTTACGAACGAATCCTTTGATGATCCCATTCATCCTCTCAAACGGCATCATGTTGTGCAGGAATGACGGCCCCAGTTCTATTATGTCATCCACAATATGGACACACAGATGCACCATCGCGTCAAAGAACGTGGGCGGGAAGTACATCTCAAGCTCATTCAGTATCACAACGATCTCTTCCTGTAGCCTTCGGAGCTGCTTCACACTGATCGACTTTCGAGAGATGACGTCGAAAAAGTTGCAGAGACCAATAAGCGTGTCACGGACGTGCTTGTCCATTATCCCTCTAAGGGCAACAGGTAGTATCTGCGTCATCATCACATGACAGTCATGAGACTTCATCCCGCTGAACCTTTTCTCGTCCGTGTCTAGATATCTGCTTATCTTGCCACAAAGAATCGAACTAACTTTGACTCGGTAAGGCACTTAAAGAATTGATTGATCTCAGCCGACTTAAGGTGAAGCAAGAAGGGGGCAATAATCCTCTTTCTTTATTTTCTTGCCCTTCTTCTCTCGTGCCTCTGTCTCCGCCTCTGTCTCGTCGACATTTTACGGGCGGCATGTGCAGATCTTCCCTGATTTTCAAATCTTGCAAGTCTTTTCTTGCCTTCGCCCATCCTTGGTCTTATCCGCATGTTCATCGGTGTTGTGAGCAAGCTCTCAAGGACATTCTTACAGATATGCATTTGATCAAGGCAATGAGGTGTATCGAGTTTGTGCCAAGACTCCAAGTCCCGAACATCAACTCGCCTTCCATACCTTCAGCAGCGGCTCCGGCGCCTTTCTCATCGTCTTTCCCGCGCGGGCACTCCTTCCAGTTTTCAACAGCTCATCGATTTCGCACCGCTCCGCTTACGTGGAGGTCCTCGATGCTCAGCGTGACCATTGAATAGATCTCCACGGTTTCTCCACGGGTCGTCTTGTTCAAGCCATCTTCGATGCCCTATGTACACGATTTTCCCAGACCCGCCATCTTTCCTTGACATTAGCTGCTGAGACGTCGTATCATCCATGCACCGTGTGCATCCGCAATATCCATGGCACACCTGGCCTGCCACATATCCGTAACCGAGATAGTCCTGCACTGTCATGATTTGCGCGGCTCTCATGTTGAAATACTCGCCTTTACTCGCGTCCCATGTCTTGGCCGGTGTTTTTCATAACGTTTCTAACTCCCCTTGAAGTAGCCCCAGATACAAATTAATATTTATTTCCTGGTTGTTTTGGCCCTTGAATAAGCATGCTCATGTGAATGTACTTCGATTTCATGCACAACCAGGGGGGGAGGTTGTACATCCATACACACACGGGCCATGTGCTATGGTTGGTGTTCTAGTTGCCAAACGGATTCATGCCATCGGTACACGCGCCGAGCACGATGTTCCTTGCATCACATTCAAAATACCGATAGAAGCTGTTCAACGCTCTCCACTGGCTTCCATCCTTCATTTGTATCAGCTTCGGATCATCTCCATCGTCGGGCTTCTTCCTCTCCGTGTGCCAGCGCATTAGCTTTGCTTCCTTGGGATCTACAAAATACCTCTGGAGACGGGGAGTGATCGGTAAGTACCATACAACTTTCTGGGGACATTTCTTCCCGGCCTTCTTGTATCGAGAAGCATTGCACACCGGACAGCTTGTTTTTCCGCGTGCTCCTTCCGATAAATTATGCAATCGTTGATGCATGCATGGTATCTAACGTGTGGCAGATCAAGAGGGCACACGATCTTCTTGGCCTCATCAACACTAGTAGGACATAGATTACCCGCGGGAAGAACATCCTTTAGGTACTTGAGATGCTCATCGAGGCTAGTGTTGGTCCATTTGTTTTTAGCCTTCGTCTTCAGGAGTTGGAGCGTGAAACTCAAGCGGGTCACCTCAGGATTGCAACCATCATACAATGGAGTGTTCGAGTCTACCACCAGTTGCTCCAGCTTAGCCTCCTCTCTAGAAGCAGCTCTCTCAGTACTCGTCTCCTTGCGAAGCAATGCTTGAACATGAGGGTCCCGCACGATTGAACTTAGTACCGACGAACTCTGCTGCGTGGAGTCCATGTCGTTCTCTCCACCGCCATGTCCGGCCCCTTCTCCTCCGCCATGTCCGGCCCCTTCTCCGCCGCCATGTCCGGCCTCTTCCCCGTCGCCATTATCGATCATCTCTTCGTCTTGCCCTGTGTCATCATTGCCTGCCCCGTCGGCATCCTCAACGTCGTCATCCTCATCTTCAATTATCCACCGAGTATAGCCATCCATGAAACCAGTCTTGAGCAGGTGCGCTTCGACACGACCATCGTCATGGGGGTTGAGCCAAACTATTCCTTTGCATTTTCGACATGGACATAAAACCTCTGTCCGGTTATTTTCTTTCAAGTCCTGCACCGCCGACCGCAACCACCTATCCACCGTCGTTGCACTGACCATCGTCAACTCTGCACGGTAATAATAAACTAATTATTGATTATAAAAATGCATGCATGCATCAAAGTCATACAAAAATTTGGCATGACCTTCCCTAAAAATATGACATATATGGATCTAGAGTTTGCCCGGAATTCACCGAAACGGAAATAAATCGACATTTCGGCAAAACATAGGTAACTCAAAAGCACAATTTGGCGTCAACTCATGCTACACACACAATTTTCACAAACATATCACACACACATAAACATATTTCCATTTTGCATAAGCATGAAATTTTCATCACCTCTATCTCGAGATCGAGCACACGGTGGAGATGATGTTGTAGGGAGATCAAAAGTGCACAAAGCTCTTCTTGACAAAGATAGATCTAGTTAGGGGGCAAATAGGTCACTTAACTAAATCCTACATCTACCTAGCTACCTAATTTGGGAGGAGACAACTTCAACTAGTGGAGGGGAAAGGAAAAAGAGAAAGGAGATGCATTAATGGAGGTGGTGTAGTTAGGTAGGAGTAATGAAGAGAGAGAAAGGTGGATAGAAGAGAGAGAGTAATGGGGGAGAAGTATTGAGGAAGAAGAAGAGTGAGAGTGGGAGCATGTGGGGGAGGTAGGGGAAAGGGAAGAGAGGAGGGGGAGGGGAGGGACGGGTGGGGAAAATGTCGTGGGTTGGTGCGGGTTAGCAGTAGCGCGGGAGCTAAACCGCGCTGCTGCTAAGGAGTTAGCAGCAACGCGCTTTGGTCGACGGCGCTACTGCAAACATGGACAAAAAAGTGTGCCAATTTGAAATTTAGCAGCAGCGACCTCAGAAAAAGCGCGCTACTACTACATCCATAGCAGTAGCGCGGTTCGCGCCACCGCGCTACTGCTAAATGGAGTTAGGTGGACACCGTCGGCCGATATTTGTAGCAGCGCGGTTTTCGCCGACCGCGCTACTGCTAAAAACTAATCTGTAGTGAGTTTCCCGCACACGCGCTACTACTAATTAGGAGCATCGCTCTTTTTTGAGCCGCGCTGCTGCTAGAATTCTGTGTATAGGCTTTTCCCTAGTAGTGTAACCCGGCAAATCAAGGAGGCAACAAGCGTAAGGCGGAGGGTAACCCGGAGTCTGTGGCCAATGCCAATGCACAAGGTAACAATCAGAGACGTAAGGGAAAACCGCCCCCTCGATCTGGCGGGTCAGGCCCATCTCTTGAGCAGCTTCTCAATGAGCCTTGCCCGAGACACGGCACTCGGGAACGACCCGCCACACACTTATGGAAAGATTGCGCGATCATGAAGGCCTTCAAGAATTCCAACTTGTTTGATGGCAATCATGGATCAGGCGGCGGTTCAGGTGCCGACGGCTTTCATGGCCCGGGCGGCGGTTCAAGTTCCGGCTTTCAGGGAAGTCAAGGTGGCTATAATCAACAGCAGCCTGGTCAAGGGGGACAACATCAGCAACAGTCGGGTTATCAAAGCCATCCGAAGCAGCTGAATAGTGGGCAGTATCATGTGTTCACTACTAGTTTATGCAAGCATGACCAGAAGGTTCGCAAAAGGGCCGTGAATTCGGTTGAGCCGGCAGTTCCCCGTTACTTGAGGTGGTTAGAGCAGCCTATTGTATGGAGCAGGGAAGATCACCCGCCCCGGGTTGATAATCCGGGTCAGTTAGCCTTGGTGGTGGCACCTTAGGTCGGTGGATATAAATTTACCAAGGTACTCATGGAGGGAGGTAGCAGCATCAATATCCTCTATTACGATACCTTTCGACGCATGGGTTTGACTGACAAGGATTTAAGGACGTCCAACACCATTTTCCATGGCGTGGTGCCTGGTAAGTCGGCATACCCGGTCGGTAAGATTGAATTGGTGGTGGCCTTTGGAGATGAATATGTTCCAGGGCTGAGAAATTGACGTTTGAGGTAGTCAAAATCAAGAGCCCGTATCATGCTTTGTTTGGACGGCCGGCTTATGCCAAGTTCATGGCACGACCGTGTTATGTTTATCTGCAGCTCAAGATGCTGGGTCACAAGGGCACCATCACTGTGCATGGGAGTCGAAAGGTAGCCTTGGAGTGTGAAGAAGGCGACGCGGCTTATGCCGAGTCTGTTTGTGCAGCGGAAGAGCTAAAGTTTTATCAAAATAATGTTGACCCGGTGGATATGACCGCTTTGAAGAAACCAACTACAGAGCATGACCCGGCGCTAAAGTTTAAATCGGCCGCTGAAACAAAGCTTGTTGACTTTACTCCAGGCGACTCTTCCAAGCAGTTCAACATCAGTGCCAACTTGGATCCTAAATAGGAAAGCGCGCTCATCGAGTTTATCCGTGAGAACCGGGACATCTTTGCATGGAAACCTTCTGACATGCCGGGTTTGCCGAGAGAACTCGCTGAGCACACTCTGAATATTGATCCAAAGTATAATTCGGTTAGGCAATTTCTTCGACAATTCATTGAGGAAAGGCGGAAAGCTATTGGGGAAGAGGTCGCCCGGCTCTTAGCGGCTGGGTTCATCGTGGAAGTTTTTCACCTGGAGTGGTTGGCTAACCCGGTGCTGGTACTCAAGAAGAACGACACTTGGCGGATGTGTGTGGATTACACGGACTTAAATAAGGCTTGTCCGGCTGATCCCTTTGCCCTCCCCCGTATTGATCAAATCATTGATGCTACGGCAGGTTGCGAGCGATTGAGCTTTTTGGATGCTTACTCTGGCTATCATCAGATCAAAATGGCAGTTAAGGACGAGGAGAAGACGGCTTTCATCACTCCGTTTGGAGCCTTCTGCTATGTATCTATGCCATTTGGGCTCAAGAGTGCCCAGGCGACTTATCAGAGATGTGTACAAAACTGTCTTCACAGTCAAATTGGGCGCAATGTTCACGCTTATGTGGATGACATCATGGTGAAAATCCAGGGAGAAGGAAACCTTGATATCTGATTTAAAGGAGACCTTTAATAATCTCCGGGTTTATAAGATGATGCTTAACCCGGACAAGTGTGTGTTTGGTGTACCTGCAGGCAAGCTTCTGGGTTTCCTGGTCTCAAACAAAGGCATTGAAGCTAACCCGGAGAAGATCAAGGCAATCACCTCCTTGGCCAAACCGGCGTGCATCAATGATGTTCAACGACTGGCGGGTCGTGTTGCCGCTTTAAGCCGGTTCATAAGCTGGTTAGGTGAGAAGGCCCTGCCGCTATATCAGATGATGAAGAAAACGGATGCTTTTGTTTGGAGTGATGCTGCTGACGCTGCCTGTGAGGATTTAAAGAGGCAGTTGTCTGAGCCGCCAGTCCTTGCTGCTCCCATTGATAGAGAGCCATTGCTGTTATATGTGGCTGCTAACGCCTCGAGCCGCCGATGTGGCCATCATGGTGGAGCGCAAGGAGGCTGGCAAGGAGCATCCGTTCAACGGCCGGTTTACTACATCGATGAGGTGCTCAATGAGTCCAAGCAAAGGTATCCACATTGGCGTAAACTTGTTTACGGAGTGTTTATGGCAAGGTGAAGCTGAAGCAAGATTTCCAAGGTCATCCGATCACTGTGGTAAGCTCGCCTCCTTAGGAGATATCATACAGAATAGAGAGGCCACAGATTTAGTCGCCAAGTGGGCCATTGAGCTTGGACCCCATGGTTTGAAATACATGCCTCGATCGCTATCGAGTCTCAAGCCCCGTGGATTTTATCAATGATTGGACAGAGTTGCGTGCACCGAGGAGAAGCCAGATAACACACATTGGACTATTCACTTTGATGGGTCCAGGCAGTTGGAAGGCTCGGGGGCTGGAGTTGTTTTAACTTCCCCTCGAGGTGAAAATTTTTGTTATGTGCTCCGGCTTATGTTTCCCTGTACTAACAATGCAACGGAGTACGAGGCCTTACTCCATGGTCTCCAGATGGCCAAAGAGATGAATTTGAGCCGGGTAAGGTGCTTGGGCGATTCAGACCTCGTAGCTCAACAGGTGTCAGGCACGTGGGACTCCAAGGATCCCCTTATGGCGGCTTATCGTCGTGAAGTTGATGTTGTGGCTGGACATTTCAAAGGTTATCTAGTGGAGCACATTGATCGGAGGAAGAATGAGGCGGCTGATGCTTTAAGCCGACTGGGATCTCAGCGTAAGCCGGTGCCGCCTAACACCTTTCTCGACGTTTTGCATAAGCCTTCTGTCAAAGTGCCTACAGAGGAGGAACTAGCAGTGCCAGACCCGGAGGCACAGCTAGTGGCAGCTCTTCACGTTATCCCGGATTGGACAGTCCCATATTTGGCCTATATGACCCGGGGAGAGTTGCCTGAGGATGAGACCTTAGCGAGACAAATCATCAGGCCGTCCAAATCTATGACAATTGTTCATGGCGAGTTACATCACCGCAGTGTTACTGGGGCGTTTCAACGTTGTGTGTCGCCTACGGAGGGTCAGGAGATACTACATGAGATCCATGAAGGAGATTGTGGTCATCATGCCGGCTCAAAATCTCTGGTGGCCAAGGCTTTCCGTCATGGTTTCTATTGGTTAACGGCTCATGCTAATGCGGAGGATCTGGTCAGCAAATGTGACAGATGTCAAAAATTCTCACGACGAGCTCATGTGCCGGCTCAAGAATTGAGGATGATTCCAATTACTTGGCTGTTTGCAGTCTGGGGGCTTGACATGGTTGGACCTTTTAAAAGGTCTAAGGATAAGAAGACACACCTTTTGGTGGCAGTGGATAAATTCACCAAGTGGGTTGAGGCAGAGCCGGTCAGTAAGTGTGATGCAGCCACGGCGGTTCAGTTCATGAAAAAGGTGATCTTTCGTTTTGGCTTCCCACACAGCATCATAACTGATAATGGTACTAATCTCTCCAAGGGTGCCATGGAAGAGTTCTGTCAACGAGAACATATCTGGCTTGATGTTTCGGCTGTTGCTCACCCTCAATCTAATGGTCAAGCAGAGAGAGCTAATCAAGAGATCTTGAAGGGTATCAAACCCCGGCTCTTGATCCCCTTACAGCGAACTCCGGGTTGTTGGGTGGAGGAGCTACCGTCTGTACTACGGAGCATCAACACAACGCCTAACAGATCTACAGGTTATACACCTTTCTTCATGGTGTACAGAGCAGAGGCAGTTCTGCCAAGTGACATCCGACACGACTCACCCCGCGTGGCGGCTTACGTTGGGGCTGATAACGAAAAAGCTCGTCAGGATGCACTTGACCTGTTGGATGAGGAGTGAGACTTGGCAATAGCCCGCTCGGCGATTTACCAGCAAGACCTGCGCCGCTATCACAGCCGCCGGGTTAGAAGCAGAGCCTTTCAGGAAGCCGACTTAGTGCTCCGGCTCATCCAGGATCAGTCTGATATGCACAAGCTGTCCCCTCCTTGGGAAGGACCCTTTGTGGTCAGTAAAAATCTAAACAACGGGTCATACTACCTCATCGATGTTCGAGAGCACAAAGACTCACGTAAGTCGGAGGAAGAGACCCGCGCCGTGGAACATAGCTCATCTTCGCCTTACTATACTTGAGCCACGGCTCTCAAGATATATATATATATATATATATATATATATATATATATATATATATATATATATATATATATATTCTTTTTAGCAATGTATATATTATATAAAGCAATAAAGCAGGACCTCTTTTCTTTTCACCCTCAAAGGTTTATATATCTTCTTTACTGTGGTGGAAACAACCAACGTGGAGCGGATCATATCTGAATCCGGCTTTCCCTTTGGTCCGGCTTATGATCATATCTGAATCTAGCCATGGTCACTTGGGGGCTTCCTCTTCAAACATAGGTCGTATTCGAACCAAAGAGAACATAGCTGTCGATACCCAATTGATCGGCATACTGCCAAACCCACTTGGGGGCTTCTTGATCATATTTGAATCATAGCTTAACCCCTTTGGGTCTGATGTGGATCGTATTTGAATCAACATCATTAAACAACTCTCATGGTCACTTGGGGGCTTCCTGTTCAAACATAGGTCGTATTCGAACCAAAGAGAACATAGCTGTCGATACCCACTAGATCGGCATCGCCAAAGCCACTGGGGGCTATATGATCGTATCCAAATCTTAGCTTAACCCCTTTGGAACGTTTCACTAATCGTATTCGAATCAGAGGCCTTTTTAAATTCAATTTATTATTCATTATACTTTGTAAAGCGTACATGTTATTAAGGGCCAGGTGAACATCATATGTGCCAATTTTCAGGAGTTAAACTCACTATCATGATTTGGGTCACATAAGCCGGCGAGAATACCAAAAAGATCAGAGGTATGCTATTGCGATTATAATCAGAAGCCGGCCTTTATATGATGTTTTGATTCGTACTCCGGGTTATCAATACTTTATGTGACCCCGGATGCGATAAGTCGCCAAGGGAATTCTGTTTTGTTTTATACGCAGGATAAAGCAAGAAAGTTTTTAACATCAAGGAAAGATCAACATAAGCTGGAAGTATATAGCGATGGCGGTTTACGAAAGTATTAAACGCCACAAACATGCGCGAAGGCATGACAAAGTTGAGAGGTTTTTCTACCCTATTACAAGATTCCTCGAGTCTGAGTAATGAAACATTGTTTTTGCAAAGTCATAACGCCTGGCGGTTCACTCCTTTGGTGGGCTTGAAGATTACGGGTTATCCTTCTCTGCCTCTCCGTCTGCTGCCCTGTCCTGGAAGGTGGACGAGGTCCAGTCAATGCCGCTTAAGGCTTAAAACTGAGCTTCATCATCTATTAAACCGGCTGGGTCAACTTCAGGGGCAAAGGTGTGCTTACGAGTTGGAGGTATTAGGTTGACGTCATCATAGTGAGGTGTTGGAATTCCATGGTTCTCGCTATCATAGCCCGGCTGATACTTGATAAGATCAATATCATTCCCAATGATGGTAGCCACATGACGTATGACTTTCACACAGGCGGTAAAGTCTGTTTCGTCGAATACAGAGCCGTCTTCCTTCAAGCTGGGATATCCAAGAGCAACGTCTGCCAGGTCTAACTCTGGAAGCAATGCCTTGGCCCGGCTTAAGGCAGCTATGGCCCCGGTTCTGGCAGATGCCCGCCTTAGCTCTTGAATCCGTTGGGGTAGCACGGCAAGCCGCTTTAGCACATATGGGGAACGTCATTTGATAAAGCCACAATGGCCAAAGCATGTTGTGACCCGGCGTACAGCTGCTCCACCAGAGTGTAAACCGCCTTTAGCTTGATCAGCATGTTCTGCTTGAGGTTTGTGCTCCTGGGGCATGCGTTTATACACATAAGGTGAGCCGGAGATGACAATTAAAATAGTCATCAAAGGAAGGATTGCGATATTCAAGGTTATATATAGTAACTTACCGAAGATTGCTGAGACCATTTGAGATATCTGGTGCTTTAAGCCGGACAGCTTAGCTGTTGCTTCCGCCAAAGGACGTTCTTGTCTCGCCCGGTCACCAAAGTGAGGCCTTTTCATCAGCCCAGACTTTCTTCTCCCCATCAAAATTCTTCTTCAACTTCTCTTGTTCAGAGACGCTGAATGCAAATTTGAGCTGGCCTTTTGAATTTCAAGTTCTTGAGCTGCCAAAGGTTCTTGGTCAGCAATCTCCGACTCAAATTGACTTGTGGTGGCCTGCGTTGATGCCGGGTTATAATCAAAGTTATGGTAAGATATCATTAAGTCCCAAGCACTTTGCATGCAAAGGTACTTGACACTTGGGGGCTAATGTATGCTTAAGAAATTTAATGTACAATGCCGGTTCATGAGAAATTAAGTCCCAAGCACTTTGCAAGCAAAGATACCTGAGACTTGGGGGCTAATGTGTATTGCAAATTCAAGGTATCATGTTACAACCGGGTTAAATATTTTCATATAAACCGGACAAGGCAGTGCTAAGCAGGTTTCTAAGTCTACAGCATATTCATTCATAAGCAGTAGACTTGGGGGCTGATACAGTAAGTATGATTAAGGAAAGTAGCATAAGTTGTACCTCAATTTTTTGCTGTATTTGTTTCACCATATTAATTTCCAGGTCACGGCTGCTACGTACTTGATTGATATAGCCAGAGACTATAACTCCAATGCTCAAATTTGTATAATCTGCAATGTCTAATTTGGCCTTTCGGCGCTCCAAAAGCTCTTCTTTGGCAGGACACTTGGCAAGGACGGTGGGCTGACTTGGCTCGACAAACTGAGTCTTGGTAATTTCAACCTCCGGATCAATTGTCTTGACCGGGCTAGGAGTTTCAGGTTTATCAGAGCCGCGAAAAGTTTCTTCAGCGGGCGGATCAGAGGATGGTGCTGGAATTTCATAAGCCGGTTCTGGCGGCGGTTGATGAGTGGAAGTATCAAGGGCGGCTGTTCCGAGTTCCGATTCAGTTACTACTGGGTCTTGGGATGGCTTATTCTTTTTGGCCCTCTTACTGGGCTTCACCTGCACGCTGTGGACAAAGCAGAAGGGTGAGCACAAAAATATCAGTAAGATAAAGCTTAAGGAAAACAAAATTATATTACCCAGGGGCAGTCTTGAAAGCCGGCATGTTAGATTGCATAGACTCGCCGGATGAAGGATAGGTATCCAGATAATTGGAGTCAGACGAACTGATAGGTTGACGAATTAAACCCGCCAAATGGTAAACAGAACGTAAATCAGAGATAACCTCGGCCCGACGCTTCCTGGTTACATCAGGTAAGCCGGAGGAGAGCTCTATATCCTTGCTGGTCCGGGTCTGCCTCCGGCTTTCAAATTGCTGTTGCTTCAAAAGAAATTGAGGATCTTGGTAAGCCAAAGGATGTGAAAATCTTATTTTCTGGGTTACTCTTCGAATTTTCTGACGCGGCAGGGGCTCGGAGTCGGAGGAGATTATAGTTACCTCTTCCTCGATGGCTTGGCTGTTCCCCGTATCCTCCTGAAAAGATTAAGGGTCAACAAGGTGATGATAAAGAGTCAAGGGAGTTAAAAGTTACCTCTTCTTCGTCGTCAGAAGTGTCATCTAATTTAAGTAAATCGGAAGGGCTTGGCTTCCTTTTCCTTGAAGTTCTAGTCTTGGCGGTTTTTCTTTCGGCTCTTTTTGCCGCTCTGGCTTATTTGGCCGCCTCATGATTATACTTGACCTTCCAGAAGTTATCATCGGCCTGTGAAGAATGATAAGGGGTTATGAATAAAATTAAGGTATAACATAGTAAGGAGTAATTATTGAGGTTGATGACTTACTGCAGGAGCCGGGTTTTTCTTGCAGAAAGGAAGTAAGCCGAAGGCGTTACTGGTCACCGTGCCCTCTTTCAGCAACGTCTGGGTCGTAGCATCCACCACATCATCTGGTAAGTCGCCGGGACTATGACGCAGTGGGTCATTCTTCTCGCCTGAGTAAGTGCACATTAAGCCGGGGTGGCGGCTTAACGGAATCACTACCAAGCGCGACCCGCACTCGACCAGGTCAACACCATCTAAGCCATTTCCCAAAAGAGCTTTGATTTTGCTAATGGTGGGAGCAAGTGGCGACGCTCAACGGCAGTCGGTTTATCCCAGCAGCGGTGGTTGATTCAAGGCGCAAAGCGCGAAAGCCGGGCGAAAGATTTTCGCCACCGGAGAAGTATCCTCGCAGTAAAACCACGCCTCGATTCCAACCTTTGGATGACTCGACAGCTTAGCGTAAGGAAAAAGACAGTCTCTCGCCGCTGAATCGAGATGCCACCAAGTTCGGATGGGCCCGTTAGCATGCTCATTCTGCCGTTTAAGTAAAACAGTTCTCTGAATAAAAGTATGTTGGGTTCCTCTCCAAGATACACCTCACAGAAAACTTGGAAGTTGCAAATATTTGACACGGAATTGGGTCCGATGTCTTGAGGTCTGAGATCGAAGAAATGCAAAACATCCCTGAAGAATTTTGAACCGGGTGGAGCGAAGCCCCGGTTCATGTGATCAGTAAACACGATCACCTCCCCCTCCTTGGGTTGAGGTTTCTCCTCTGATGGGTCAGGAGCACGATAAGACATGATCTCTCTCTTGGGCAGATGGCCGGATTTCACAAAGTCAGACAAGGTGCTTTCTGTGACAGTGGATTTGACCCAGTTGCAGGTCACAGGAGCTTTGGGGGCCTTGGGTGCCATTGTATAAATTGAAGCCTATGACAAAATAAGAAGTTCCGGTTCAAATTTAACCCGCAGGAAAACATTTTAAAGTTTATTCAAATGGCGGCTTAAGAAGGGGCCTAATGACATATGGGTAACTATGCAGTAATATTTAAACTGTTACAGGTATCAAAGGCACTTGAATTTTCTTAAGTCGCCGGAACAAGCGAGGTTGACAACTGGTGTTGTCTTAAATCGGCCGTATGGGCTACCATGGCTGAACAGATTCAACGGATGCAGTTTTTGGCTAAGTGTGGAACAAACAGGTTTCACTATTTTCCGAAATTATTTTGGATCAAACGGTTGCTCTGAAAGGAAAAATTTCTAGACCTAAAACAGTGCAGAGAAGCTCATACACTCGAAGAGGGCTTCCGAACAAGGGAAATGAGATCTGTTTCTATGCAAGTTAAGCGCAAACAATCACCGCAGCAGTTCTACGTTATTTTTATGATCTAACAGGGTATTGGAGGTAAAAACTATCGAGGGTTTGCAGCAGGCGGCGATGAGCACCGACGAATCAAAAAAGTTCCAACACGGATCTAAGAAAGGGAAGGAGAGGAACTCATGGATGTGGACGAGCTGCGGAGATTCGTCGTCGATTCCTAGTCAGAGTCAGGTTGATGTAGCGGCCTGAGTCGGTGAAGACAGGGATTTCGACGGCGGCGGCGGCGGAGCTCGAGAGACAGAGAGGCAGCAAAAGGAAGAAGACGACTGGAAGAGGGGAGAATGGAAGACCTAGGTCGTGCCTATTTATAAGGAAAGGACGACTGAGACGGCGCGAGAAATGAGGAGACCAAACATCATTATCCAGCGGCCCCGACGCCTCGGTTTTCAAAAGGGTCGGTTCAATAAAGGGTCTAAGGCCCATAGGCGACTTAAGGCCCATAGTGATAAACCACCATGATGGCATGACTTGTATTATAAGGTAGAATTAACTAGTCACCGAGCCAGACACTGTCTATAAGCAGGCCGGGACTCTGTAGGCCGCAGGGCGTCAACCCGTGTATATAAGGGGATGACCCGCTGGCGGCTTAGGGCAAGAAACAACTCCTCGAGAGCCGGGCATAGCGTATCTCGCTCCCTGGTTATCCAAACATCAAGCAATACCAACCCAACTAGACGTAGGCCTTACCTTCATCGTAAGGGGCCGAACTAGTATAACTCTCTCGTGTCCTTTGTCCCGATTAACCCCTTTAAGCTTCCTAGTTGCGATGGCTCCACGACTAAGTCCTTGCAAGAGGACATCTGCCGTGACAATTCCACGACAAGCAGGAAAAAAAACAAGTTTAGTCTTGCTTTCCATTTTCTTATCAGTATTGATGGACATATAAAAATATGCCATGTTTCTTAAGATTGTGCGTACTCATATTTGATAATACATCATTTTTAGCCTGTTGCCTTAACTACATTTGTGTATCAAAATATGATCGAATAGCTCACATTATATTTTGTTTGCAAAAAAAAAGTCACATCAGTTTGTAGATACCTAAAGCTTTTGTATCCTGAGATATAATACTCCCTCCATCCCATAATATAAGACGTCTGTCAACACTAGCGTAGTGTAAAAAATGTCTTACATTATGGGATGGAGGGAGTAGTTTGCACCAGATTGTTGTATGAATTGTTGTTCACTGGTAGTTGCTCCATTTCACAGTAGAAATTTTTATACTATTTCTGAAGAAAAACAGGAAGTATTGAAAGCACTTGCCGAGCCATGTGTGTCCCTTCCTGAGAGCCGACATAGGCAGCAACAAATCAAAATGGGAGGAAGTAGGGGCCTAATTGTTTTCTATCAGTGACCATCTTGTAACTTTTGTTTTTACCTCTAGTTAATCTAATCCTTAAGGAAACAGAACGATATGCTACAAGTTGTTACCAGTCCTTTTTGCATCTATCTATACTACTCCCTCCGTCCGAAAATACTTGTCGGAGGAATGGATGTATCTAGACGTATATTAGTTCTAGATACATCCATTTTTATGCATTTCTCCGACAAGTATTTCTGGACGGAGGGAGTACTACATAAAGAAAAAGAAACACAAAAGAAGGAATAAAAAAGGAAAAGCTGACAAAGTGCATCAGTAACATGCAAGCAAGGAACCATGGAGAGATGCTTTAATCTGGGGAGAGAAAGCAAAGCAAAGCAACGTATGTAGCTCTCAGCACCATCTATGTGTCGATCTGCCATAGCATTCACAGCTACTCCCAAAGGCAGAGCTCTGCTGCCACGGCATCAAATCATCTTCAATTTCGAGCAAGAGGACACCACTATACCAGGTAACATATTTCTATGTGCATATGAATAGGCACGCATATATATAATTGATGCTGCTGCTTCTGTTTTTGTGGTCTCAGATATCAGAAACATTTGTGTGGAGCCGAGTAGCTAGTAATGTAATCTGTAGGCAATGGGGGTTAGATATGTATGCCCAAGGCCAACCATCATTGTTTTCTTCTGCTGCTGGTAGTAGTATCAGCTACCACTTTATTTGGAGAAGATCAAAATGGTTCGTCCAGACAGACTGGTTCGCTTGGTTCGCTTTGCTGGTAGTAGTATCAGCTACCACTTTATTTGGAGAGGAGGCCGGTTGATGGTTCGCTTGGTCTGCCGACTCCCGCGGGCGCGACTTCGGTGTCGGCGATCGCGGGAGCGATGGGGTAATGGGGGGTTCGGGACATGGAGTCCTCTCTTCCCCCGTCCCGATGCCGATGCCGGTGTCGTCGGTGGCGTCGGCCCCGAGGGGGTCGGCTCCGGCTGCGAGAGGGAGCCCGAGGCAGGCGGCCTCGACTCCTTCGGCGACGGTGGTGACAACCACTGTGGCAGCTGCTGCATTTGGGGGGACGCTAGGGCAGGAGGCCCTGTCTCCTCCCTCTACACTGATGGTCAGGAGGACCACCTCGCCGATGGCTTCCCTGTCTGAGTTGGCGGCTGGGGCGAGAGGAGGCCGCGGGCAGGAGGCCCCTGTCCTACACTCTTCCCCACTGCCAGGTGTGGGACACTCGTCCAAGGGGATCGGGAGCCCGCAGACGCCTTCTCTAGTAACCTCGGCACCACCTTTTAGAGTTTCGGTTCCAGGTTATACTAGGGAGGAGGTGATCGCGTTTGGTGGGATCCCGGACCCTATCTCCGAGGGGAGACGGATGAGTGCTCGCATCCTCGGCGTCCCTGAGGTGGACGATATGCAGCAGCGGTGCGCTATGAGAGCGGCCAAGCTTCAGGAGGCTGCTTTTTCTTCTGGTATGTCCGTCAACTTGTCTAATTCCCTATTGCATTTTTCTAATGAGGACATTATAAATAATGCAAACCAATTAGGAGTTTCACTAGGTGCTACGGATAGTGAAATTACCAATTCGGTGAATGATATTTTAGACCTGGAGGCGGAACGTGCTTTAGAGACTATTCGTAATCTTGCAGCAGTTAAACCAATGAATGATGATGAGATAAATGCGTTAGGGGTTAGAGTGCTTGATAGCCTGTGTGCGGATCTAGCACCCACCAACCATGACGCTGAGGAAGATGATGGATCCCTAGAGAATGATGCTAGCAATATTTGTGAACCCGGTCATGAGGACCGGGTGACTGAGCTTAGTAAACCTAAGTGTAAGTGGAAACGGAAGATCTATCCCGATTACGCAGTTCGTAGGAGTGCTAGGATTCGAACCACCAAAAAATTCCATGATGAACTATGAGAGGAATATTTTGGAATAGCAGAGGTCTAAAGGACTTGGCTAAAAGAAGATTCCTGGCTGAGACAGCTCTAGAGCAGAAGCTAGATTTTGTTGCTCTATCAGAAACGGGTAGAGATAACTTTGCACCACAGTTTCTCTCCTCTCTGGTTGGTGGTATTGATTTCGATTGGCATTGCCTCCCTCCGCGAGGAAGATCAGGTGGTATCTTACTAGGTGTGAGATGCGATTCACTTGAAGTCCGTAGTGTAGTGATGGGCGACTTCGCGGTAAAGTTTCGAGTTAGGTCTAGGACGGATGGCTTTAACTGGGCTTTGGTGGCGGTATATGGTGCCGCGCAGCTCGAGCTTAAAGCGGAGTTTCTGGCAGACCTTGTTCGAATTTGTGGGTCAGAGCAACTGCCGATTTTAGTTGGAGGTGATTTCAATATCATCCGGAGGAGAGAGGAGAAGAACAATGATAACTTTGACGGCAGATGGTCCTTCATGTTCAATACCATTATTGAAAGCTTGGATTTGAGAGAGATAGAGCTCTCGGGTCGAAAGTTTACATGGGCTAACGCTCTGCCAAACCCAACCTACGAAAAACTTGATCGAGTTCTTGCAAGCGTGGAGTGGGAACAAAAATTCCCCCTGGTTACGGTGCAAGCTCTTTCGAGGGGAATATCTGATCATACCCCATTGTTCATGGACTCAGGGGAGCCGAACCACGTGGGTAACAAGAACAACTTCTCCTTTGAGACATCATGGTTTGAACGTGAGGGGTTCTTAGATTTGATAGCCAGGGAATGGGTTAAAGATGTTCGAGGCAAAACTCCTATTGAGCGGTGGCAGAATAAGATTAGGAACTTGAGAAGTTTCTTACGGGGTTGGGCAAAGGACCTTAGCAGGGTGTATAAGATTGAAAAGGATAGACTCCTTTCTCTTATACATGACCTGGACATAAAAGCCGAATCCAATATTTTGTTACCTGCAGAGCTTCAGGTTAAAAATGAGGCGGAGAAGAGGTTAAAGAACTACTCCGCCAAGAAGAACTGAAGTGGGCTTTACGTGCTAAAGCACGCAGAGTGGTCGAGGGGACGCGAATACTCAGTTCTTCCATTTAATTGCTAATGGCAAACATGTAAAGAAGCGAATCTTTCAGCTTGAGCAGGACGAGGTACTATTTTAGGTCAGATAACCTAAAACATACATTACCGACTATTATAAGCAGCTATTTGGTCCACGAAGGATAATACGGTGTCCTCGATGAGTCCAGAATCGAGGATATACCTCAGCTTTGGCTGCTGATAATGAGCTTCTGGTTGCCCGTTCTCGGAGAAGGAGGTTTTGATGCTATTGCACGATGAAAATAATAAGGCTCCCGGACCGGATGGTTTCCCGCCGAGTTCTATAAGAAGTGCCGCACGTTATTAAGGGGATTTACTACCTATGTTTCATGATCTATTCTCCGGACAGCTTCAATTATTCCACTTGAATTTTGGAACTATCACACTACTTCCTAAGAAGAAGGATGCGGTCAGAATTGAGCAATTCAGGCCGATCTGTCTCCTTAATGTTAGTTTCAAAATTTTCACCAAGGTCGGGACCAACAGCTCTCACAGATTGCGCATTACGTGGTGCAACAGTCCCAAACCGTTCATGCCGCATGAAATATCCTAGAGGGGTGGTAGTCCTGCATGAACGCTCCATGAAATCCACTCCAAAAATTAGATGGAGTGATTTTTAAAGTGGATTTCGAGAAAGCGTATGATAAAGTCAAGTGGCCATTTCTCCAACAATCTCTGCGTATGAAAGGTTTTGATGAAGCCCATGCGCAGACAGTTCAATCATTTACGCAAAAGGTAGTGTGGGAATTAGAGTTAATGATGACATAGGTCACTATTTCCGGACACATAAAGGCCTCGACAAGGAGACCCGATGTCCCCTATCTTGTTTAACATTGTGGTAGATATGTTGGCAGTTTTGATAGGAAGGGCTAAGGAAAATGGTCAAGTAGGTGGATTGGTGCCTCATCTTGTTGATGGAGGTGTCTCTATCGTCTGTCTGCTGATGATACACTCATCTTTATGGAGCATGACTTGGCTAAGGCAAGAAATATGAAGCTGGTGTTATGCCTATTTGAACAATTGACCGGGTTAAAGATAAACTTTCATAAGAGCGAGCTGTTCTCTTTTGGTAGGGCCAAAGATGAACAGGATGCTTATAGGCAATTGTTTGGATGTGAGTTGGGAGAGCTACCATTCTCATACTTGGGGATTCCTATCCACCATCGTAGGCTAACAAACAGAGAATGGAAGTGCATCGAGGACCGATTTGAGAAGAAAATGAGCTGCTGGAAGGGCAAGCTCATTTCATATGGAGGCCGATTAATCCTAATTAATTTGGTACTCACGAGTATGCCGATGTTTCTTCATGCTTCTTTTGAGGTACCAATTGGTGTTAGGAAGAGACTGGACTTCTATAGATCGCGGTTCTTCTGGCAAGGTGATGAGCTTAAAAGAAAATATAGGCTTGCTAAGTGGGATATCATCTGTAGACCGAAAGACCAAGGGGGTCTAGGTATTGAGAATCTCGAAATTAAGAATAAATGCCTTCTTAGCAAGTGGTTGTGGAAGCTCTCGTCGGAGACTGATGCTATGTGGGCACAGATCCTTCACGGCAAGTACCTCCAGTCAAAAACTTTGTCACAGGTCTCTGTAAGGCCTACCGACTCGCCATTCTGGAAGGGTCTCATGAAGGTCAAGCAGGCATTGTTTAATAGGACAAAGTTTGTTGTTGGAAACGCACGAGTACACGTTTACGGGAGGATACTTGGCTCGGTGGCACACCCTTGGCCATCCAATATCCCTCTTTGTACCGCATTGTTCAACGAAGGGAGGTGTTCGTTGCTTCGGTCTTCCAATCTACCCCCCTTAATATTCAGTTCAGACGAGTGCTAGCGGGCAATCGTTGGGAAGAATGGCTCCGTCTAGTTAGGAGACGATGGACGCCCAGCTTTCTCAACAACCCGATGAATTACGCCGGAAGTTGACTAAGTCTGGAGCATTCACGGTTAAATCAATGTATATTGATGTTATTAATTCGAACTCCATTCCTATGTCCAAACATGTTTGGGATGTCAAAGTTCCTTTGAAAATAAAAGTGTTTATGTGGTTTGTCCATAAACAAGTAATTTTAACTAAGGATAACTTGATGAAGCGTAATTGGACAGGACCTACTAGGTGTAGTTTCTGCGATCGGGATGAGACTATTAAACACCTCTTTTTTGATTGCCCGCTGGCCAAGGTACTTTGGCAGACGGTCCACATTGCTTTTAGTATCAAACGCCCGAATTCTATTAATGTGTTATTTGGGACATGGCTTAATGGGATTGAGCCTAACTTAGCGAGACATATTCGGGTTGGGGTTTGTGCTTTGCTGTGGACTATCTGGAATTGTAGAAACGATTTGGTCTTTAACAGAATATCATGTATACATTTTTTGCAGGTTTTATTCCGGACTACGGCACTGATCCGTTTGTGGTCGCTACTCACCCAGACGGAGGCCGTGGAGCATTTGGTTCTTGGGTCTGTCCACCGGGAGATGGTAGCTCGGGATATCTTCAACCGGTTTGGATGGCGGTCATGTAATAGGATAGGCATTTAGTATTCCTATCTAGTTTACCCAGCCGGTTGTGGCATCTTGATGTGGCTAGTTGATGTTTCTAGCCTCTTTTGGCTCTGTGTGAGCTTTTTCTGCTTTTTTAAGACTTATGAGGACCTTTGGAACCATGTTGGCACTACTTTATTTTGTTAATAAGAGGGCCGTATGCATCGTACTGATGCAGAGGCCGGGGTTTTCCCCCTTTTCGAAAAAAAGAAAAAAAAAGACTGGTCAGTACCTCTCTCCTTTGCTAACCTCGTGGACTGGGAGTTATTTTTCTCTTATATAATACTCCCTCTATCCCAAAATTATTGTCTTAGATTTGTCTAGATATGGATGTATCTGACACTAAAGCGTGACTAGATACATCTGTATCTAGAGAAATCTGAGACAAGAATTTTGGGATGGAGGTAATAGTTTGTTCAAACATGATTTTTTTCAGATGTGTGCACCATGCTGGTAATCGGCCACACTGCAACACTGTGGCACCTAACATCCAGCATTACCAAAGTGCACCTATTTTCTTTCTTTCTAAGCTACACACAGCACACACACTCTAGCGGTATATACAAATCAGTTATTTTGAGCATTTATAGATTACTTCAGTTTATTTTTAAACTTCCAGACTGGATTCATCGTCATGTCTGACAATTGTTCATTACTACAGTATGCAAACGGTCTTGATGATGCCCCCGGAAAGCTGCTTGATTTTCTGTTGCACTTAGAGTACACTCGTAGAACTAAATCATTCTTCTTTGGTGGCTGGTTCGGCAATTGTGTAGGAGCCTCTGCTGTTCTTAGAGCCATAGCTGAACTCCTGAAATCCGAAATAAGTGATCCAGACACGAGGGAACAATTTGGAAAAATTATACATGTAGACTGCTCTCTATGGAAAAATAGAAGAGCTATGCAGAGGGCAATCGCGGAGGAGTTAAAACTTGGACATTTAATGCCCATCTTTGATAAGCAGGATGAGGATGAGGATTTTAGAGGAAAAGATGTTCGCTCTAGAGTAGAGATACCAAGCATTGCAAGTGAGATCAATGTGTCTCTTGGAAACGAAAGATTTCTAATGATTGTTCATTATGGGGGAGAAGAAGACATTGATCTGGTAGAGTGTGGCATTCCAAATCCTGAATTTGGACCATATGCTTTTGGAAAGCTGTTATGGAGCGGCCATGGAAGATTTCAGCTCCCAGACAGAAAGGGGAATTTAAAGTCCAGTCTTGATTGTTTTCAAAAGATTGATTTATATCCTCATAATGTTGGTTCCAGTGAACTACTGCATCATTTATTTCACAAAGACGCCGCTGAAGTGATTGGTTACACCGGCATGGATGACGTCAGCCCAACAATAGCTTTGGATTGTTTTTTGTACTCAATGTTCCTGACAAAGCAGCAACTGAGGTTGTCTATCAGTGTTGACTATGGTTGGGATACTCAAGCTTGCAACTACTGGATATGTGATGGCATCCTTCAAGGGGACAAAGCCTACGAGGTTGGCAGTGCATTGTATGGAGTGATACAGATGGTGCACTATATAACACTACATATGGGGCTCTACTTGGACAAGAACATAGAACAATGTAAAAGATGGGTTTCAATCACCTCCAACAAACGAGGAGCACAAAATATGTCAGCTGTTCCTGCGAAAGCATCATCCTATTTTCTCACATGTGAGAGAGATGGTCAGCTACAACTAGCAAATTATCTGTTTCAACAGGCCAGCAACCTTCGCGTGCTAAAACTCTGCAGGTGCAACTTTGATTTTGCATCCCCTTCTTTCCGATGCTGCCACAGTCTAAGATTCCTTTGGCTTGATCATT
Source organism: Aegilops longissima (assembly GCA_021605205.1). Classification (NCBI taxonomy): domain Eukaryota; kingdom Viridiplantae; phylum Streptophyta; class Magnoliopsida; order Poales; family Poaceae; genus Aegilops; species Aegilops longissima. The sequence continues at coordinate 68,399,331 of CM038681.1, forward strand.
GCACAAACTTAGGGAAGGGGCAAGGAGGAGGGCTATGTTTACCGAACCTATTGGTTCTTGACATACGCTTCACAGATTTTGTCTTGTTGCCAGAGATGATAGAGATGATGACCAATCTCATGGAGGTAAATACCAAGGGTGTCTCATGGAGGACCATAAGTCATGCATGGAAAAAGCTACAGAATCTTCACAAGCTTGAATAATCAATCCTCGGACGTGATCACAGTGGACACTTGTTGTTCCATAGATATGATGAATCTGGAGCTCCTTGACTTGTCGGGTAACATTCATATGGAATCCTTACCTGCAATGTCATCAACGCCAAATTTGAAGATTCTTGTTCTTGATGGTTGTTCTAGCTTGGAGCATGTTGCACTCGAGGGAGCCCCTCCACTGCTTGAGAGTTTTAGCTTCGATGGTTGTGGCCCAGTAGAGAAGTGGACACATCCTATACAGCTACCAAAAGAGAAACTACGGCCCAAGTCTCGCTCTGCTTTAGTTCAAGAAGCCCAGGTGAGAAGGATCTCGCTAAAGGGATGTGCTCGATTGCACAACATGTTCTTGCGTGCATTGCCCAATCTTGAGGAGATGGACCTCTCTGGCACAACCGTTAAATCACTTGACCTCAGTGCAATGGATATCCCGCAGCTCAAGAAGATATTCCTTGTGGGCTGTGAGCAACGGGCAAATAGCTCCCATGCGACGCCGTTGACTTGAATTGTCTCTCATGCGACATCGTTGGTTCAAATGGCTCTCATGCGACATCTGCGTTGGAAAAAATAGCTGCCGTGCGACACTGCTGCCTAATCCAAAGACACATGTTTAAAACTCGAATCAGGTGAGCGGGACCCATAGCATGGGACCCACTAACTTATCCAGCTCAGCATTGGTCAGGTGAGCAGGACCCACAGCATGGGACCCACTAACTTATCCAGCTCAGCATTGGTACAAGAGGACATCGAGCCGTGCAGCACCCGAGCCCATCCTCCCCCCCCTCCCCGACCGTTGTTCTTCTTCTTCTCCGGCGACGACGCACAGCAACGTCGTTCCGGGCCGCGACCTAGCAATGTTGAGCTCCGCTTCAGCTTCCCGCCGCTCATGGCCGCGCTATGGCGCAGTGCCCATGACAAGGTGCCCTGCATGCCCACGTACCGCACCCCTGAAGCGGCTAGTCACAACGACCGACAAGAATGGCAACCTTGGGACCAGAGCAAGGAAAGGTGAGATTTTACTTCTCAATATGCCAATTTTGGTTTTTGTCTCCCAATTTCATATTTGCCCATTTTCATCGGATTTGGGATTTAGGGTTCATCTTTCCGATTTCAGAAATTGAATCAGTGCACCCATTTTTAGTGGCTAGATGAGTACATAGAGCGGATTCAACTGGAGGGTGCATCAGTGGAGCTCGTTTTACCGTTGGAGGCGGAGAAGTTGGGCAAGTTTGGATCGGGCCCGTCTGGATCTGGGGCCCCTGGATCTGGCAATTCCATTGGGGGCGCCCATTCCATTGGTGCTACTGTGGGGGATGCAGGAGTGACGGCAGAGCTGAAGAAGCTGAACAAGAAGATGAAGAAACTCATCGAATTGCAGAAGCAGGGCAATTTGACGAGGCTGATGGCCAACCTTTTTTATGTTTGTGTAATTGCTCTCGCATTTGTTTATGTGATGATAATTAGTCGTAAGTGAATAGATTGGGGCGATTGGGCATCATTCGTAATCGTAATGATATGGATGTTTGAATAAAAGTGTTGCGCTATACGAATTCGGCATATCTTCTCCACTCTGTTTCAGCCCCGTTTTTTCAGTTCTTCAGTTCGTCATCAGTTTCAGTTTCAGTGGTAGAGGGAGAAAAGAAAAAAAGGCTCGTCCATAGTTGCCCGAAAAGGCCAGGCCCATATAGAAGTTATGCAGGGCCGAATAGAACATATCCAGGCCCATTGATAAAAGAAGTGTAGCTAGTGCAAAAAAAGAAGTGCACACGGCCATTGACATCGATATATCTTTTCGGCTTTAGGTTATTTCACAAATTTTAAGTTTCCTGCAGTCACCTTTTTTGAGATAACTCATCTGATAATTATTTGAGCTATTTTTATGCACAAGCTATCATGTCCAATGGTAGGGTCCGGTGTTGTTTCAGCTAAAACAAAAGGTTGGTTCTAGTTAGCAGTCTTTGTGAACCAAAAAAGTTGCAATTGTTTGGTTCTAGTTTATTTCAACCAAGCACCATTTTTAAATTTTTTATTTGTGCTATGGTGTTTTCAAAGTTTTTACTCGTGTGTTTCAACTGAAAAAGGTTGTGCCCCTCTCAAAAAAAGAAGACATCTAGTGTGCCCCTAGTAGCATCTCCTTACAACATAGAGGGGCATCCCCTTACAACATATAGTGCATAAAACATAAAAGGAAGATAATTATCTAGACACGTGCTAACAACAACTTTTATGATTGGATCATGTTTTAGTGCATTTTTTAGTTCACATGGCCACATAAATAAAATGCAATGGAGAAACTTTAGGACCGAAAAAACATTAATAGATAGCATGGTAGAGGGGCATCGGGTACCCTAGTAGCATCCCCTTAGAGAACATATAGAGGGGCATCCCCTTACAACGTATAGTGCATAAAACATGAAAGGAAAATAATTAAAACTAGACATATAGCTAGAAGACATGGGCACACACGCCCCAACCAACACAACACAAGCTAGATAGATAGAAAGACTCGCACTCGAACAACTTCTTGGCCCCTCCTTAGTCGGCGCCCCTCACTCGTCGTTCTCCGGCATCTGGTAGGGGAGGGTGTGCATGCCGTTGGGGTGGGGGAACATGTGGTGGAAGTTGGTGAAGATGTTGTAGGTGCTGAACGCGATAAACTCGCATCCACACCAGAACACCTGGCCGAGGAGGTGGTGAGCATCGTAGGGGTTGGTGAAGGTGACGTAGAGGCCGATGACGATGTCGTTGGCGTCTCTATCGTATTGCTCGTGGAGGTGGAACATGGGCGGAGTGCCCGGAGGGAGGTGGCGGTAGCCGGCTTGGAGGAAGAAGCGAGTCAAAACTATAGGGCCCCTCCACCTTGAGATGGCCCACACCCTCAGGCTATTCTCGATGATGACTCCGGCCAGGTACTCCCTCTCCGGCACGGTGCGAGGGCGACGGTAGGTAGGTCCGTAGAACTGCATGGTGGCTCGAGTGGTGGATTTGGCTCGAAAAGAAGAAGCGGAGGAGGATTTAGAGATGAGTATGAGAGGGATGAGGAAATGGTGCCCTTTTATAGCCGCATTGCAGCCGTAGTCAATGTACAAGATGCCTTCGATCGTTTTCTCTTCTCCGTTCGTGTTGGCATAAGTAATTGCGGGCATTAATTCAAAAACAGCAGGCAGAGCATCAAAAGTGGCACGGGCGGCACAGGCGAGATGCATCGTTTCGTGGACTTGCATCGGTGGTGACGCCGCGTGGGAAACATGCCCGTTCATCCGCATGTGACACTGAAAAAGGAGCTGCACCACCGACGCGTCCGTCCTGTGTGTCAGGTTCAAACATGCATTTGCTAAAATAGCTTAGATGCAACGTACCTATATGCTGCGCCCCTGCTGCTGCTTTACTGCGTCGATGCATGCATGCAAGCCCGCATGCAAATGGCTAGGCTATGTCCCAGCGTTCACGAGCACAGAATAGCTAGGCTGCGACGCCGTTGCATGGCATGCATGGGACAGGGATGGCCCACATGTCAGTGACCCTCTCACATGCGGCCCATCCCCCCTCTCGACGGCCCTGCGTACGCACGCCAGGCTCTGCCGGGCCCGATCCACTCGGGCCCACGGTCACTGAGATGCTCCCCCGCTCAACGTTATCTGTTCATCAGAGAAAAAAACGGTGGCCAATCAGATTGGAGAATCAGGGCTACCACGGATCGCCCCCGCGAATCCTTCTAGAAGGTCTATCCGACGGCCACAGTTTGGCGTTAGGGTTAGATCAACGGTGGATGTTTGGCGCTAGGGTTACATGGGTTTTGGAGGCAGTCAACGGGGTTTTGAAAGGTTTGACCGAACATTCAAATGTGTATAATAAAAAAAATCTAAAAAATGAAAAACCTGTGCACATAGTCTTGTTATGTTACATAGTTATGATAGAAAATGATAAACTTGATCTAATGATCTTTGCATGAAAAAACCTTCACAAATTGGACTATCTCGAGTGAGGTTGCATAGAGTTCAAAGGAGTGAGAAGAGGGTTTGAGGTTTTGAAAATGCAAAAAATCAAAAACCTCACCTTAACTTCATTTTGGAGTGACTAAGGAGGATCTAAAGTTATTTTTGCATTTAAAATTTTTAAACTTGTTTTATTGCCGACTTTGTATTAAAGGATGTTTTTTCAAAAATAAATTAATAATACGAATACTTATTCAAAAAAAGGTGAGACTTCATATTGATCCTATATAGGTATAATATAACCTAAGAAAATCTTTTTGCGTGATTTTGAGAAGGTCGAAAAAAACTTGCTTAGAAATGGGGTCGTTTTCCCTTACTTTGGAGCCTGTTTGAACAACATTTTCAGTGACTATGAGTTGGACTTCACAAAATGGGTTGGATTTATGAACTAAAGTGCATACTAGTACATAAAACAATGCAACATCACAGAACAAACAAATGAACTCCAAAAATATTGGAGATAGGTTCAAATTTGAATGTCGATTCAAATTTGAATTTTATTTCAAGTCAAATCAACACCAAAGCACATAAGTTTTCACATGAAAGAACATAAGTTTTCACATCAAATGACAACAAACTTAAGTTTTCACATCAAATTTGAATGATTTCAACTCTATTTCTTTTGCTTCTTTCTACCACTCGATTTCTTCTCCTTTTTTCCAGCGTTTGGTTCCACGGTGCATAGTTTGTTGATGCTGATGCTCTTGCTTTTTGGCCCCTTGGTTTTCTTGCCAACTCCACTAGGCCCCCTCAACTTTTGCACCTGACCATGTCCCACTTCTTCAGTTTACATTTCTGCAGATTGAGTAGATGGCACACATTGTTCAACTACTTCAGTTTGCAACTCAACACTTGGCAGCACAACCTCCAAACATGGCAACACAGCTGTCAAAGCAGATTCGCATGGCAGCACAACAGTTGCTTCATCTGCAACAGTTTCAGATTGCCCTAGCGCCTGCAAAATAGATTCAGTATGCATCACATCGTCCAAAACAGAAACACTTAGCTCATGTTCAGCAATAACATTTTTAGTTTGCTCCATATCTTTGTCACCAAACATTATCTGCTTAGTGCTCTTCCTTCTAAAGCCATTGAGTCTTGCTTTTTTCACTGGCCAGCATTGTTCAACAACAAGAGGTGGGGCTTTTTCTGCATGCTTCCTCCTAAAAAATAAAGCATTTCACTTGGTTAGATACTAGAACAAGTAGCAAAATCAAAAACTTGCAAAAACAGTAACATAAACATACTTTGGCCTCTGAGGAGTGTAGATGCATTTGGATGAACCAATTCTGTGCCCAAGTACCTCACACAACTTGCACCTATTTTTGTTACCTTTTTTAGCCCTTTTGGGCTTATCATTCTTTTCCTTTTCCTTTTCCCCTTCTTACTACAACCACCTTTCTCAAACCAAGCTTTGAATCTGGTCTGTTTTGGCCTCCCAGCCTTTCTTCTAGTGACAGGGGGACACAAGGTAAATTATATTTCCACCTCAGGCCACAGAGATTGGTCAGTTAGTGCAGGAATTGGACTTGCATATGCAGCTTTGAATTTTTGTACTGAATAATACTCATGCAAATATGGGTGCATATTTAATCTGGGTTTAGATGCCAAAAAAAGTATGGAATGCTCACATGGTTTTCCAGTGTGTTGCCACTCTTGGCAAGTGCACTCATACAACTCAGTATTTACCACATGCCTCTTGCCACTCTTTGTATCTCTAACTTCAGCACCCCACAAGGAAGATTTCTCAACATATAGATGTGAAAGATTTCTACTCCTATTGACCACTGTTGTACCATCTTCTTTGCGTGTCCCTTCCAAAATATTAGCAATTTTTCCTCTCAACTCCCACAAACGCATGATCATGATCCTTATTTGGTCCACCATGTCATGCACAGGCAAATCTTTCAAATCCTTCACTTTGTTGTTAAAACTTTCTGCCGAGTTATTATTGATATGATCACATTTTATGGCAATATTAAAACCTGATCTATACCACAACAGAGAATGGTGGGTGTTCAACCATGAACCAAATTCATTATCACTACATGATGCCAATATCTTACCAAGGTGATAGGAATATGTCTGTCTGGTGTAGGATCTTGCTGCTGGCCACATGCGCCCTAATTCATCTCCTCTGAATTTTTTTTATCAGATTCATCCACATATGTCCAAAGCACTCCCTCTGCTCAGCATGGGGGAAAACATTTTTTACTGCATTTTCCAACCCTTTACATGCATCTGTGTGGATGGCCAAAGGAGAAACTGGCCCTATCACTAGTAGAATAAGGGCCTATTGTCCCGGTTAGTAAGGGCCTTTAGTCCCAGTTCCTGAACCGGGACTAAAGGGTCTGTACTAATACCCTGGCCCTTTAGTCCCGGTTCTATCCGAACCGGACCGATGGTCCTCCACGTGGCCTGTCTGCTGAGCCCAGGCGGGGGGCCTTTGGTCCCGGTTGGTGGCACCAACCGGGACCAATAGGCATCCACGTCACAAGATTTCCATGGCTGTGTTTTTGTTTTTTTTGAAAGGGGGGTTGGGGGGTTTTGGGGGTTAATTTAGGTGTTTCATATATTGTGCTATACCTAGCTAATTAATAGAGAAAAGTGTCCTCTCTTTTGTCCGTGCTTGGTCGATGCTACGTACTATACATACGTATAGAGAGGACTAGCTAGACACGCTAGCTAGCTAGTAATTAAGCAAACAGAAGATCGTCATGAACATATATGCATACAGAGAGAAGTGATATCGACCACCTCTCCTTCTCCGAGAGATTGGTCGAACAACAAGTTCTCGTATATCTATCCGACACTACCGGCTACATATATACAATAATTATCTTTTACAATACGGACGCGTGGTCCACATAGTATTCTCCGTCTTCAGCGATCACGTGGTCAAGAAAGAATGCCGCCAATTCCTCTCTAATTGCTCGCATGCGATCTGGTGCTAGGAGTTCATCCCGCTTCCGAAACATCTAATTTTAAGAAAGGGGTCAATACATATATATATATATATATATATATATATATATATATATATATATATATATATATATAATGAATGAAACTCAACACAAATGATGGTAATAAAATAAAATTGTGAATATTTTTATTTACGCACTTCATATTGTTTGTCGGAGTAGCCCCTCTCACAGGTCGTGTGGCGGATGGACTCGCAAACGTAGTATCCACAGAAATCATTCCCTTGTTCTTGCCACAACCACTTTACAAGAAACAGAGGTCAATCAAACTGATAATTAGCAATCATGCTAAATGGTATTGATGAAACTAGTGCTTGAATCACTAGGAGATGCGCGTGGAATATGCTACTATATAGTACTTACTTTGGTGTCTAAATTGCAGCTTCTTGGTAGTCCGGAGCTTTTTGGTGAATTTTCCCAAGCCCTGCCATACAAAGAAAACAATTACTTGATATCAGAAATGAACAAAGTTGCTGATATGGTGGATAATGATCGATTTAACTTACTTCTCGAGCATTTCAGTCATGTCCGCATACTCCTTGGGATCTTTTCGCTTGGAGTCAAAGACAGTTACTACTCCCTTCTCAAGCTTAATCTCTAGGAGAATATAGTGGTAGCTGCGCACACATGCATAACTCATCAATATTACATTACTATAACCTGGACTAATACGGAAACCGAATATGCCACAAGACAGTAACACTCACTTGAAGTTGTAAGGAAAGAGTATTATATCTTTGTGTTCATTTATTACCAATGATTGTAGCAAGTTGGCCTCGGTATCTTTGGCACGAAATTTAACCTCAGTTGCATCTATGAGATATGTGTTAATGAACCCAATATCACCCACTTGTCTTTTCTTCAATTCAGCGATCTTCAATCTGCATAATATAGTGAGGATATTTATAAATACATGCAATGAAAGGGCTGAGTTATATAGAGATACTTAATGACAGAAGTAGTACTACTTACAGACAGTAGCAGGTGACCGTTGTTTTATCGAGGGCCAATTGATTGAAAAAATGGTAGAACTCCTCAAATGGAATAGGCAACAGTTCAATTCCAAGGAGGTCATGCTCCTTTTTAACTCTCAAATACAAAGTACTCCTCCCATCAGACTCTTTGCAGGTTTTCATGTACCAATCATGCAATCTTCGCATCATCGTTGATAGAGAGCTTTCATCTTTGACGAGAGGCTTCCCGTACTCGTATCTTTGTATCTGCACCTCCAAGAAATCATAATGTACATCGTCGGGCAGGTAATCTGCAGGATTGCCATAACCGGGCACCTTCCTCGGGACGACGATGTCGCTAGCAGGCACCTTGAGCGGGGGGCACGATTGCTTCGCTTGTTCGCCGAGCTGGGCAATTTGTTTCCCGGCTCATCGTTCTTTCATCCTTTGATCACTGACAGTAATTCCCGACCTCTCCGCTTCGGCAAATGCCTTTCCAATAATGCGCTCATAGTTGCCTTCGGCGGAGACTTGGGTGGTTTTGTCGGGGCAGCGAGTCGCTTCGCTTTGACCGGATCTACCTTCTCCTCCGGAGGTGGATGTCTCTTTGCTTTCAATCCTTGAAACCAGTCATCCACTTCGTCTGCGAGATCTTCGCGTTTTCCTCCTCGCTCCTCTCGTCACGGTAACTTCTCCGAGTCTTGAGAGAAGGACCGAATCTATATCTCCTCCGGCTTTGGCTGTACTGCTAGACGCCGCAGAGCAGACGGAGCGGATGTCTTCTTTCCTTGCTTACGAGGCGGAGGAGAAGGACTATGACGCGCCGGAGCAGCCGGAGCGGCGGCGGGTCTCTTCCGCCCTTGCTGACGAGGCGGAGAAGGAGGAGGCTGGCTGCTCGGGCGCGCCGGTGCAGGCGGAGAAGGAGACGGAGTGCCGCCACGCGTCGGAGAAGGAGCCGGCCGAGTGCCCTGATCGTCACTCGCTGGAGGAGGAGGCGGTGGAGGAGGCGGAGTGCCCTGACTCGCCGGAGGAGGAGGAGGAGGCGGAGGCGTCCAGTTCGGAAGGTTGATGAGATCCTTCCGCCATAGGCATGGAGTCTTGAGCGAGAACCCAGCCGATACTCCCTTCACCGGTGGGGTGGTCAGCCGGAGGTCCTCAAATCCCTCCGTTATTTCATCGACCATCACCTTAGCATATCCTTCTGGAATCGGCCGGCAGTGAAAAGTTGAGTCGGGTTTAGTAGGATAAACAGAGCCAACAGCCGCCATGACCTTCAAATTGCTCCATTGCGCCATAAGGTGGCAAAGTTCAGCATTCGTGATAGCATCCACGGGATAGCTGGCAGGAGTCGTCAAGGCATGCTGCTCTGGCTGAAGCAGCTCGGTGGAAGCCACGCTGCTTCTCCGCTGAGATGGCGGGGTAACCGGGGAAGCTTGCAGGTCGTTGTTGTGATCTCCTGCTTCTCGTTCCTCTTCTCGTTCCTCTTCTCGTTCCTCTAGCCCCATTACCCTTTCGTGCAGTGCCTGCATTAGGCTCTGCTCCAGTTTCTTCCTCCTCTCATGGGTTTTGTAACCCCCTGCATCCGGAAATCTAGCCTTCCACGAAACGGAGCCTGGCGTGCCTCGTGTCCGTCCAGGGTGCTCAGGATTCCCGAGAGCCATTGTGAGCTCGTCCTTCTCCCTGTCTGGAACGAACTTCCCTTGCTGCGGTGCTTCGATATATTGCTGAAGCCTCTTGACTGGTATGTCCAATTGTTCGTCCGTCCAAATGCACTTCCTGTTATAGGGTCCAAGGATCCGCCGCCACGAAGAACCAAGTCCGCAGCGGTCAGCCAGTTCATTGTCTCGGTTCGATCCCTTTATCAAGCAGATCATTCTCAGCCTTGGCCCACTTAGGCCGGGCTACGAGGTAGCCACCTGACCCCGTGCGATGGTGAAGCTTCTTCTTCGCAGCATTTCTCATGTTTGTCGCCGACATCTTTTTACTCTTTTCCGATGTCTTGTAGGCCACAAATGCGGGCCAGTCATCTCTGATCTTCTCATATTTGCCCTTGAATTCTGGTGTCTCATTTTTTTGACATACGTATTGAGTTCTTTCTTCCAATTCCTGAATAGTTCTGCCATCTTTTTAAGAGCAAAAGACTTGATTAATGGCTCTATTACTGGCTTCTCCGGATCATCCTCTAGCGGTAGGGTAAAATTTGACTTCAGCTCAGTCCAAAGATCATTTTTCTGCATATCATTGACACAAGACACCTCGTGGTCTTCGTTCTTAGGCTTATACCATTGGTGGATGCTGATCGGGATCTTGTCCCTAACCGAACCCCGCTTTGAGCAACAAATGCCTTCTTTGTCCGGTAGGGTTCAATCGGTTGGCCGTCGTCAGCGATTTGTATGATCTCAAACTTTTCATCCGAGCTCAACTTTTCTTTGGGCCTCGTCTCTTTACCGAAGTTGTGCTCGATCCGGAGGGCTAGAAAAAAGAACAAAGACGGGAGTTAATTAATATATGTGTACATACCAAAACAATGAATGCATCAATTAGCTAGTCAGCACAGGCTTAACTAATATATATACCTGGCCGGACTCGGTTTGGTGATCACTGGAGCCGTCCTCACGGTCTACTTCTTCACCCTCTCCTTCTTGCACCGGCATTGGGTCATCGGAGCCATGTAAATCATAGCCAGCTGCTTCTTCACCCTCTCCGTCCAGACCATCGTTGTCGTTGAGAAACATCAACGAGTAGACGGCATCACTTCCTTGTGCGATTATGTCCCTCAACAATGCTTCTTGTGCTTCGTCTCATGGCGGGGTGTCCATAGTTTCTACAAATATTTACAACATGGCAATTATTATTCAAACATGACAGATATGGATATATTAGTGGCAAACGTAGAGCTAGCTAGCTAATCACAATAAGGAATCATATTAATTAGTGGCCTCGACGCTGCTTCTCTAGTGTTTCGGGTGGCCTCGACAACGCTTCAAGGGTTAGGGGGTGGCCTCGAGAACGCTTCAAGGAGGGGGTAATATCGACCCCCCTCCCCATGTATTGAAGCTATCGGGAGGGGGTCGGCGCGTTGAACACTACATCTATATGTCCCACAAGTGACGTGGGCATCGGCGCCTGATGGGGTAGAGGGTCGTGCATCGCTGGCGGTCGAGGTCAAGGGTCGAGGATCGCCGAGGGTCGAGGATAGCAAGGGCATTAGTCCCGGGCACTTCTAGGTCTAGTGTCAAAGGATTCAACAAAACCATGTCTTCATCATTAGGCAAAATAACAGGCACATGATGGTGCAAGCTCTCAAAGTTATTCAGAAGCGAATCCCGAGATAGGATAATTCGCTTTGCTGAAATTTGTACCAAAAGGCGGATTATCCTATCCGGGACTCCGTTCCAGAACAACTTTGGAGAACTTCGTACCATCATGCCCCGGTTACTTCCGGCTAATGATGAAGCCATGGGTTTCTTCAATACTTTGACAATAGGCAACCTCTCGACCCTTCGGTGATCCTCGACCCCACGACGACCCTCGACCCTCGAATCCTTGGCCCCTCGACGACCCTTGAACACTCGAACCATCGACCCTAGAACCCTCGAATCCTCGACCCTCGACCCTAGAACCCTCGAACCTTCGACCCTCGAACCCTCGACCCCTCGACCCTCGAACCCTCGGCCCCTCGATGACCCTCGACCCTCGAACCCTAGAACCCTCGAACCCTCGACCCTAGAACCCTCGAACCCTCAAACCCTTGTTCCTTGAAACCTCGACCCCTTGACGAACCTCGACTGTCGAACCGGCGGCCCCTCGACGACCCTCGAACCCTCGACCCTCGAACCCGAGAACCCTCAAACCCTCGACCCTAGAACCCTCGAACCCTCGACCCTCAAAACATTGACCCTCGACCGGCCTCGACGACCCTCGACCCTCAAAACATTGACCCTCGACCGGCCTCGAAGACCCTCGACCCCTCTGTGACCCTTGCGACCCTCTAGCCTAGTTCTCGACCGTCGACCCCTCAGTGATCCTCGACACCCTCGTTCCCGATAAAAGAAGAAGAAGAAGAAGAAGAAGAAGAAGAAGAAGAAGAAGAAGAAGAAGAAGAAGAAGAAGAAGAAGAAGAAGAAGAAGAAGAAGAAGAAGAAGAAGAAGAAGAGAAGAAGAAGAAGAAGAAGAAGAAGAAGAAGAAAGAAGAAGAAAAATAGAAGAAAAAAGAGGAGAAGAAGAAGGAATAGAGGAGAAGAAGAAAAATAGAATTTTTTCTTCTTCTTCTCTATTCCTTCTTCTTCTCCTTTTTCTTCTAATTCCTCTTCTTATTTTTTCCTCTCTTCTCCTTCTTCTTCTCCTTCTTCCTTCTTCCTCTTTTATTCTTTTCCTTATTTTCCTTCTTCCTCGATGACCCTAACTCTAAACAGTACAACTTCCTCGGCGTCCCGCCTCTCTCATGAACAAAATAAAATCTATGAATAAAAAAACATCATATTCTATGAACAAAAAACATCATATTCCATCCACATCGATCCATGCATACATCATATATATGATCATATCTATGAACAAAAAAATTCATATGATCATCTATGAACAAAAAACATCATATATATATGCAGAAAAAAACATTAGATCAACACATATGCAAAAAGCATCATACATATATCCATACATCAATATATATACATGAACATTTATGAAAAAAGCATCACATCTATGAACAAAAAACATCATACGGTGGCGGCGGGCAGGCAGGGGCAGGCAGGTCTTGCGGGGGCTCATTAGGGCGGCGTCGGCAACGGCGATGTCGGGGCCGGCCTGATCACAGAGGTGGCGCGGCTGGGCTGGGCAGGAGCTGACGCAAGGAGGCGAATCTTGCGAGGTCGGGAGGCGGAGGCGACGGCGAGGTCGGGAGGCGTTAGACGACAACAAGGTCGCGGAGGCAGGGGCGGCGACGGCGAGGGCGCGACGACGAGGGGGGACGGCGACGACGAGGCAGGGCGACAGCGTTAGGGCAGATCACGGTGCGGCATCGACGGCGGGGCAGGCGGCGGCGACGAGGCGACGGCGACGGCGATGGTGACGACGGCGGCGACAACGGATCTGGCGACGGCGATGGTGACGACGAGGCGTGGCGACGGCGGCAGCGGCGGCAGCGTCGGGGCAACTGGCGGCGTCGGGGAGGTTAGGGCGGTCGGGGCAAATCTGCGATGAAACCGACAATTTTCACAAGTGTTGCTTATATACATCGAGCATTGGTCCCGGTTCGTGGCACAAACCGGGACTAATGCCACCCTTAGTCCCGGTTGATGCCACCAACCGGACCAAAGGCCAAATTTCAGCAGCCCAAAGGGCGGAAGCGGCGACCTTTGGTCGGTTGGTGGCACCAACCGGGACTAAAGTGCATTAGTCCTGGTTTGTAGCACAAACCGACTAATGCACTTTAGTCCCGGTTGGTGCCACCAACCGGGACCAAAGGCCTTGTGCTACCTCAGCCGAAAAGTTTAGTCCCACCTCGCTAGTTGAGAGAGCTCGAGAGTGGTTTATAAGCGCTGCTGCGCCCACCTCTCGAGCTCCTCTCAACTGCAGGCTTCGAACCTAACCTTGCCATCTGTGCTGTGGGCCTAATGGGCCTCCAGCGGCCTGAATCTGGCCCATGGTAGGGTTTCTAGTCGTATTCAGGCCGTGGGGGCCCGATGGGTGGCACTTTTTTGTTTTTTGTTTTCTTTGTTGCTTTATTTATTTTATTTTCTTTCTACTTACAACAAAATACTTATTGTTGCTATTTTTTTCCAGTTTTTGGTTTTGCTTTCTGCATTATTTATTTTATTTATTTTTGTTGTTTTTAAGCTTTATATTTTAATTCTTTTTGCTTTTAGTTTTAGAAAAATTATAAACTTTCTATTAGTGCCATTAGTTTTCAAATTTGAAAACACTTTTTTGCTTTATTTGTTTATTTTATTTTGTTTCTACTTACAACAAAATACTTATTGTTGCTATTTTTATTTTTTTCAAGTTTTTTGTTTTGTTTTCTGCATTATTTATTTTCTTTTGGTTTTTGCTTTATTTTTTAATTCTTTTTGCTTTTAGGTCAGCAAAATTATAAACTTTCTGTTTGTGCCATTAGTTTTCTTTGAAATTTGTGTGAATCACAAGTTTGTGAGCTCAACAAAGGCGTGTAGAGGGACGGGCTTATAAACCGTGTGAGTACAAAGCGGACAATGGTATCATACTAAATCTGTTACAAAGTTGGCATGGTATCATCATAATAGTTGCGGAGAAAGTCTTCACTTTTTCTTCACTTGTGTCGTTTGCTTATTGCTTGCGTAACCATGGATAATCTTCATCGTTTATCGGGATGCTTGGGTCAGCCTTGACTTTGAAGGGGGAATTTCATGAAACTTTTCATACTCTTGAGACATGTCATCTTGCCCTCCACTCCCGGGATGTCCTTTTTCTGAAAGAACTATGTGGCGCTTTGGCTCATTGTATGATGTATTCTCTTCCTTATCTTTTCTTTTCCTCGGTATGGTAGACATGTCCTTCACATAGATAACCTGTGCCACATCATTGGCTAGGACGAATGGTTCATCAGTGTACCCAAGATTTTTCAGATCCACTGTTGTCATTCCGTACTATGGGTCTACATGCACCCGCCTCCTGACAGATTGACCCACTTGCACTTAAACAAAGGGACCTTAAAATCTACTCCGTAGTCAAGTTCCCATATGTCTACTATGTAACCATAATATGTGTCATTTCCTTGTCGGTTGCTGCATCAAAGCGGACACCGCTGTTTTGGTTGGTGCTCTTTTCATCTTGGTCAATCATGTAAAATGTATTCCCATTTATCTCAGATCCTTTCCAAATCATTACAGTCGAAGATGGTCCCTGGACAACAAGTACAGCTCATCACAAACAGTGCTGTCACCTCGAGGCGTGTTTCCAACCAACTGCTGAAAGTCTGATGTGTTCACATGTAATCCAGATCGTCGCCTTTGCTCCGGTGTTTGGGCGCAGACTGTTCTTGTGTTCATCGACATACGGGTCACCAAGGTAGAGTTCGTAGAAGCTGTAGTGTGCTTGAGACCAAGAATATCCGTCCCTGCATATTATTGAGTCTCTTCCAAGCGTGCCTTTTCGGTCAGTCTCCCCTCATACCGCGATTTAGGGAGACCTATCTTCTTAAGGCCAGGAATGAAGTCAACACAAAACCCGATGACATCCTTTGTTTGATGGCCCATGGAGATGCTTCCTTCGGCCTAAGCGATTCTGAACATATTTCTTTAGGACTCCATGAACCTCTCAAAGGGATACATATTGTGTAGAAATACGGCCCCGAATGACAATCTCGTCGACTAGATGAACTAGGGCGTGCGTCATGATATTGAAGAAGGATGGTGGGAACACCAGCTCGAAACCGACAAGACATTGCGCCACATCACTCCTTAGCGTTGATACGATTTCTGGATCGATCACCTTCGAGATATTGCATTGAGGAATGCACATAGCTTCACAATGGCTAATCGGACGTTTTCGGTAGAAGCCCCTCAATGCAACCGGAAGCGATTGCGTCATAATCACGTGGCAGTCATGAGACTTTAGGTTCGGAACTTTTCTCGGCATATTTATTATTCCCTTTATATTCGACGAGAAGCCGGTCGGGACCTTCATATCGAGCAGGCATTGAAAGAATATTTCTTTCTCTTCTTTCGCAAGAGCGTAGCTGGCAGGACCTTCATACTGCTTCGGAGGCATGCCCTATTTTTCGTGCAAGCGTTGCAGGTCCTCTCGTGCCTCAGGTGTATCTTCTGTCTTCCCATACACGCCCAAGAAGCCTAGCAGGTTCACGCAAAGGTTCTTCGTCACGTGCATCACGTCGATCGAAGAGTGGACCTCTAGGTCTTTCCAGTAGGGTAGGTCCCAAAATATAGATTTCTTCTTCCACATGGGTGCGTGATTCTCGGCGTCATTCGAACAGCTAGTCCGTCGGGACCCTTTCCAAAGATTACGTGTAAATCATTGACCATAGCAAGTACGTGATCACCGATGCGCATGGCGGGCTTCTTCCGGTGATCTGCCTCGCTTTGAAATGCTTGCCTTTCTTTCGACATTGATGGTTGGTCGGAAGAAATCGGCGATGGCCCAGTACACATTCTTCCTGCAGCTTCCCGGTATATACTATCGGTGTCAAGTAAACAGTGCGTGCATGCGTGGTATCCCTTGTTTGTCTGTCCTGAAAGGTTACTGAGAGCGGGCCAATCGTTGATGGTCACGAACAGCAACGCCTTTAGGTCAAATTCCTCCTTTTTGTGCTCATCCCACGTACGTACACCGTTTCCATTCCACAGCTGTAAAAGTTCTTCAACTAATGGCCTTAGGTACACATCAATGTCGTTGCCGGGTTGCTTAGGGCCTTGGATGAGAACTGGCATCATAATGAACTTCCGCTTCATGCACATCCGAGGAGGAAGGTTATACATACATAGAGTCACGGGCCAGGTGCTGTGATTGCTGCTCTGCTCCCCGAAAGGATTAATGCCATCCGCGCTTAAAGCAAACCATACGTTCCTTGGGTCCTTTGCAAACTCATCCCAGACTTTCTCTCAATTTTTCTCCATCTGCGACCCGTCGTGGGTGCTCTCAACTTCCGTCTTTCTTACGGTCCTCACTGTGCCATCGCATCAACTTTGCATGCTCTCCGTTTCGAACAGACGTTTCAACCGTGGTATTATAGGAGCATACCACATCACCTTCGCAGAACCCTCTTCCCGGAGGCTCGCCGTCAACATCACCGGGGTCATCTCGTCGATCTTATACAGCAATGCACCGCATACCGGGCATGCGTTCAGATCCTTGTAGGCACCGCGTAGAGGATGTAGTCATTAGGGCATGCATGTATCTTCTCCACCTCCAATCCTAGAGGGCATCGACCTTCTTTGCTGCGTATGTACTGTCGGAAATTCATTATCCTTTGGAAGCTTCTTCTTCATTATTTTCGTAGCTTCTCAAATCCTTTATCGAGCACAGCATTCTCTCCCTTCCACTGCAGCAATTCGAGTACGGTACCGAGCTTTGTGTTGCCATCTTCGCAATTGGGGTACAACCCTTTTTTGTGATCCTCTAACATGCGATCGAACTTAAGCTTATCCTTTTGACTTTCGCATTGTCTCCTTGCATCGACAATGACCCGGCGGAGATCATCTTCATCGGGCACATCGTCTGGTTCCTCTTGATCTTCAGCAGCTTCGCCCGTTCCAGCACCATCGTGCACATCGTCTGGTGCATCTTGATGTTCAATTGCATCACCGTATTCAGGGGGCACATAGTTGTCATCGTACTCTTCTTCCTCGCCGTCTTCCATCATAACCCCTATTTCTCCATGCCTCGTCCAAACATTATAGTGTGGCATGAAACCCTTGTAAAGCAGGTGGGTGTGAACGATTTTCCGGTCAGAGTAAGACTTCGTATTCCCACGTATAGGGCATGGACAACACATAAAACCATTCTGCTTGTTTGCCTCAGCCACTTCGAGAAAATCATGCACGCCCTTAATGTACTCGGAGGTGTGTCTGTCACCGTACATCCATTGCGGTTCATCTGCGTGCATTATATATAATTAAGTGTGTCAAAAATCATTACAGAACATCATGAATAGATAATTAAGTGACCAAATTAATAGAAGTTCATCATCACATAAAAACCAAAGTACATACATAGTTCTCATCTAACAACATAAAGCTCTGCAGAGCATCTGAATTAATTAAACCATACATTGAAACTATGTAAAACATTTCAATGCAAAAACAAATACGATCATAATCGCAACCAAGGTAACAACTGATCCAACGGCATAATGATACCAAGCCTCGGTATGGATGGCATATTTTCTAATCTTTCTCATCTTCAAGCGCATTGCATCCATCTTGATCTTGTGATCATCGACGACATCCGCAACATGCAACTCCAATATCATCTTATCCTCCTCAAGTTTTTTATTTTTCCTTCAAGAAATTGTTTTCTTCTTCAACTAAATTTAACCTCTCGACAATAGGGTCGGTTGGAATTTCGGTTCAACAACCTCCTAGATAAATAAAATCTATGTCACGTTGGTCGGCATAATTTTCATAAACAATAAATGAACCAATAGTTATGAAAAGATAATATATACTACATCCGAATCATAAACAGGGCGAGGGCCGACGGGGCGGATACCAAAACCATCGCACTATATAAGATGCAATAATAAAAGTAAGAAAATAATACAAGTATCTATCTAAACAAACAAGTAATAATATTTTTCCTTTCGAAAGAAGATAAGAACAAGAGGCTCACCACGGTGGTGCAGCGCGATGAGATCGGCGCTGGTGATCGACGGGACGGGCATGACGGACCGCTAAACCTAGATAAATATTGAGGAAAATGGAGCTTGGCGGTCGAGCTTGGAGAGGAGAAACGTTAAGTAGTGTGGCTCGGGCATTCCATCGAACACCTTGTGTGCATAGGAGGTGAGCTAGAGCACCACCAAGCCCTCTCCCCTCGGCCGAGAAAAAAGCAGGCAGTGTGCTCGCTCTTGCGCGAGGGGCTATATATAGCCACCACCATTAGCCCGGTTGGTGGCATGAACCGGGACTAAAGGGAAGCCTTTGGTCCCGGTTCCTGCCACCAACCGGGACCAATGGTGGTGGGCCAGAGCCAGACCATTGGTCCCGGTTCGTCCCACCAACCGGGACCAAAAGGTCCGGACGAACCGGGACCAATGGTCCACGTGGCCCGGCCGGCCCCAGGCTCCTGAACAGGGCAAATAGCTCCATTGGTCCCGGTTCTGGATTGAACCGAGACTAATGGGCTAAACTGGCCTGGACGAAAGCCCTGTTTTCTACTAGTGTATGCATCTCTTCAGGTACGCATCATGAACCATATCCATGATGCCTCTGTCTCTGATTAAAACATTCCTATTGCAATTGGGAACATCCAGTTGTGTCCATCTAGAGCATTGCATGCAGCCAACTGACCATTCCACTTTCCAGTCAGAAAATATGAGTCTATGCTCAAATATGGACGACAACCTGCTTTGAATCCATCTATGCAAGGCTTCAAACACCTAAAAAAACTTGCTGAATAAAACCTTGCCATCCTATGTTACCTCTGTATCTATCTCCACCACACTTCCAACTGACCTCTTCTCCACCTCTGCTTTTATAACTATACAACATCCTAAATGTATTTTCCCAGTCACCATACAATGATTTCATGGCCCTTTGTTTTGCTTTCCACACTGTGGTATATTGCAGCTGGATGGGGTACAACTTCTCCAAGTCAACTTTAAGCCTCTTTGCAGTAGTGTTTGGAGTCTAAAATAGGAGTAATCTTCTCTGTAACCCAAAGTTGTGATGTCATCTTTGAAACTCTCTGTGAAGTGGTCATACATGTATGCTGGTGTGGTATTTGATTTACCCTTACTGTACTTCCATCAGGTTGTAGTCTGGAAGACAAGTACCATTTGCAAGGTTTGCCACCATCATCATAACCTTTGCACCGAGAATAAAATTTCTTTCGATCAGTCCACATAGTCTTGGCATCAAACTCTTTTTTCACTGCATAGGTCCTGAAAGACATCCTAAACTCCTTCATGCTTGGCCACAACTTTCCCACCTCAATAACTAGGTTCTCTTTGTCATAGAAACAAACCAGCTCATTATCATCTGCATCATCCACATCATATGCAGCCTCTCTCATCAGCTCTTCTTCATCCTCATTTGCATTTCTAGGGCCTGTGTTACCATCAGTAGGCAAAGAACTATCATCCCTCTCCTTATCTTTGTCATCAACTTGAATGCCAAACATTTCGGCCATATTAATGTTAGATATTGGTGTAATGACCAAACCTGTTTTTTCATTCAACTCTACCACATTCCAGTCAACAACAATCTTCCTAGCACCATGGGTTCCCTCCTCTCCATCTGCATCAATCCCTGTATCTTCAGCTACTACAGTCGGTTCAGTCAACAATGCCAACATCTTCTTTTGTGAAACCCACTCATCATCTTCCACCTGTGCAGCCATCTTTGATCACACATAACCAACTCTGGAATGAGTTTGCATATCAATTGGCTCTGCATAAAATGTTACTTGTTTGCTTGCCCACCCTTCTGTAGGAGATATGCCCTAGAGGCAATAATAAATGATATTATTTATCTCCAAGTTCATAATTATGTTTATGTTCCATGCTATAACTGCTATGGTTCTCGAGTCTACAATAACACGAGGCTCGGAGGAAGAATCATATGCACGTGTGGAATAATAAGCGGTAAGAAGTATTCTTAGTCGGCCTCTAAGACTAGCTCAAGTGTTGCATGATGGTTACATTTTTTCCGATCATGGGCATGTCAATGCCAAGATCTTTGAGGGCACAATGTTAAGAGAACATTTGTGTTGAATCGACCCGGATTAATGTTATGCTATGAGATTCATTCTTCACAAGTTAATGGTACATAACACAGAGATGGTTAACGTTTGCATGATTCCTTAGACCATGAGAGTATCGAGTTTCTTCATGCTTGCTTCATGAACTTTGGGGTTTGTTAAACGTCATCCCTAAATGGGTGGCTATTATGGCGGCTTATGGGTTCATGGAAAAGTATGTCAAGTAACTTGATAGCTCAAGATTGGAATTTGCTACTCCGACGATGGAGAGATATTCTCGGGCCCTCTCGGTGTTACGGTATCCATAATCATCTGGCCAGACACCTTGTGATTTGATCACTGGGATGCCGGAACACGGAAACGAGAAAAGAGAACAAAACTGGTAACAAGGTAACTTGCATGATGGACAAATTGTTCATCCATGGGGATGCAATAAATCTCACCTCAGATGTTTGTGACATATCGCGAAGCAACAGGAATAGCTCACTGCAACTGGAGGTTCACTCGAATATTTATTCGTGTGGGTATAGGGGTCAATATGGGTGTCCACGGCTCCGATGTTGATCATTGATCAGAAGGGGTTCCGGGTCATGTCTATACTTCACTGAACCTATAGGGTCACAGGCTTAAGGGTCATCTATCTGCTGAATACTAGACAGGGAGTCTGAGAGAAAATCACCGAAAAAGTTTCGGACAGCGGAAAGTTTCGCAGAGAGAGGTCATCGGATGAGTTTCGGTGAAACCGAAAAGTTGTTTCGGGATATAATATTAAGTCAAATTGGTTTCGGCACATGCCTGATAATTCTTGGAGGTGCGAGTCATTCTGAAACTTTACGGAATTTTCGGGATAAAAGCTGGATATGCTCCGAGCTGCGGAACCACTTGAGATCTTTTCGCAGATGAAAATCACTAATCCGAATTGTTTGAACATGTTGAAAATTATTTTAGTGGGTACTGGAAATGTTCTAAGCCCACATAAATATTTTCAGTTGAACGGACGCTAAAAAATGTAAATAAGTGAATAGTGAAAGTACTTTTGGGATATTTATGGAAAACCACCTTTTGGGGCTTTTCCCAAAAGGCTTCTAGAAGGACTTGGGGATCAAGGAACCCCCTTTGGGGGGGCCATGAAGGTGGGACGTTGGAGGGTGCAGCTCCTCCATGGGGCTCCACTTGTCATCCCTTTGTGCCCTTTATGCCCTTTATGTGTGACATAAAGTGTGGGCATTTTGGGTTTTTTCATGTATCCCCTACCCCTTGGGTTTTCCTATAAATAGAGGTGGAGAGGCACTCTCCACACTCACTCTTTCTCACATACAAGTGCCATGCATGATCTGGCTTCTCTCTCCCTCCCAGTGGAATAGTTTCAGAGAGCCGAAGGCTGTCAGGTTCAGCGGGAACTAGTTCTGGACAGCGAAGCCCTGCTGGATAGATGACACTGTATGTCTGCAACCCCGTAGAGAGGTCGTAGTTTCGATCCTTTTTCCCGAGGGGCTGTTTTGAGAGTGCCTCCCGGAGGGCTGTCCGAGTGACCATCCGAGTTTTCAGGGTCCTCCCGAAGGGCTATCCGAGACACCGTCCGAGGGGCTGTCCGACCGCCTCCCGGAGGGCTGTCCGTGGGGTGGTTGAGGGTATACATCCTCGCGGCTGGGAGGTTGTAAATCCTAGCTGCGGGGATCTGCACCACCGTTCGTCATCGACTCTACTTCCGTTGCGCTACGAGTCGGTAACGAAAAAGATCAAACCATGTATGCAGTCTCCATAGTGGTCCTGGGCTGGTGCGTAGGTCGGAATTTTTTTTTTCTGCTACGTTACCCTACAGTGGCAAAATGAGCCGTGCTATGCGTAGATGCAGGTTTCGATCTAGAATACATGGAGGTGTATGGGTATTGCATAATATAATTAGGTAGTAGATGAGATCTATTGCTGAAAATTATTTATGCGGGTGACAGATGAAATCTGTTACCCGATGTTCTTGTTGCTTCCCTAGAATTTGCGTTTGCTCAATCTCGAGACTGCATGGTGGAATTTGACAAAGTTCTGGCAATCCGTGATCCTGATTGATCATGGAAGTGCTATCAGCTCTTTGGGTTCTGCCGTAGTCAAAAGAAAGATGAAATTCGCAAATGAAAGGGCATTGCAGATATGATCTACATGGGGGTCATGCGTATGACAAAGTTTAGTATGGGGCTCGAGATTTAATTATATCGTGTTTCATACACCCCGAGAAGTTAATCTAGCGACTTGAATTATCATACTTGATGATGGACATTGGTAGCTTCGGTTTGTTTCGAAACCTTAGAAGCCACGAAATACAAGTTTTTGCATGAACCGATTAGAGGCGTCTAACTTGGTTTTGCAGGAGGATTTTGCATGTGCATGTGATGTGGTATAGCAGTGCTCATAATAATTTGATTATGTATGAAATGACTATATGATGTAAAATTGACTAACATGACCTGCGAGTCATGATTCGGCATGATGACTGGATCCATATGATTGCACTTTAATGACCTGTGTGTCAACCTTAAGTAATGCATTAATTTTATACGCTATGGAGATAGCAATATTATCTGGTGCATCGACAAGGTGGTGGCAATCTTCGCGAAGGTGAACACCGACGCGAATGCCGACGACGAATAAATGAAAGACTTCTCCGTCAAAAAGGCTATACCGTATCATGCTATTATGAATTTCCTGAGATGTTTATCCCTTATGATGCACCCTTCTTGATTGCGCGGTAGTCGCTTTTTATTAGGGCGATCTCTCACTTAAAATATCAAAGTAGTTAGTGTTCACCCAAGTGTAGCACCGTCTGAAATTCGTATCTTTTCGGGCTGCGCCATGTACACATGAGCACGAACGAATTGAGAGGGATGAGGCGGGTGAGGTCAGACATTGCAGCAAGATCACTTGGTTGTCATTGACGTTCAGGCAGGAGAGTCCTGAGCTCGGAACACGCCCATCGAAAGATGAACAAGAATCACATAGAGATGTGATCGGCAAGTTAGCCTACCGATTGAAATTCGTGTCATCAGTGATGAACCCGTCAATGACATCGAATAGAAATATGGATCTTGAATCACTCTAAGTCAATTATGAGAGATATTGATTTGAGTGGGAGCGCACTGTTGATTTAACATGTTTAATTGTTAGTGTAATTAATTATGAACACTGTCTAAGTGTTTCCGCCTTCCCTCTTAAAATTGAATAGCTGTTAAATATCTGGTTAAAACTTTATGATTGGTAACGTAATGTGAGGATTGTCCTCAGAAGTGCCGAGAAGGACTTTGGCCTATCGCATGCTTTCCGTATACTCCCGCTAAATGCAATGGATGATGAGACTCTCGTCCTTCGATCCAAAAGTTAGAATTCCTTTGCAGTCAAGTGCAATATGTTTGCTTCCATGAAACTCGAACTTCAAAAGTTGGGATAGTTATATGATATTCATGGAACTGAAAATTATTTTCAGATATAAACAAAGCAATGTTTGTTTGCAAGTATTAGTAAGAGTGTTTACTATGCATTTGACTGTTGGGAAAGGGATCCAGAAGAAAGCCTGTCATATGATGAATGGTGAATAAAACAACAACTTAAAGAGAAAGGAAGTGTCCAAAGGGTGCTAGTATGACTTACACACCTAGGAAATCCGGGGCTAATGCTACTCTTAAGTTGGGTGCTTCTTTTGCGAGTAGGAGAAATACTAAAAGTTAAACTGTTTGAAGTATAAAGGCAGAAAGAAAGATGACTAGAATATCCAGCTCATGTATGAATGTCATACATGTTTTTGATGTATAGTAGGCTGGTCAAAGATATAGTTCTTGGGAATTATGGTTAAACATGTTAATCACTAATTCTTGGGTATTGTGAGTTACTCACAAAGATACCCGCTCGATTGCATTCTGTTGCGAATTAATGTAAGAGCTACTATGGACTAAAAAGACTAGCCAGGAATGAGGTTTTAATACATGTTGGGAACATAGTAAAAGTTACTATACCTTCCATCGCTGTATTACCTATGTATTTTCTTTCATAATTCATTTTAGATTTTCTTACACTCTAGCCCTTTGCATAAGGTATCTTGCAAGAAGGTTGTTCATAAGAGAACTTTTGATGTTTAGTATTATGGATAAACATAAGGGCCATACTTTCATTATGAATGAGATGTATGTTATGAATAATGATATTAATATATTACCTCTGTGTTTACTTTCATAATTCATTTTAGAGTTTCTTACACTCTAGCCAATTGCACAATGTTTATTGCAAAAGGGTTGTTCATAAAACAACAATTGTTGTTCAGTATTATGAATAACATGAAGGGCCATGCTTCCATCCAAGATGTGATGTATGTTATGAATATTGATGGTGAAATGATACATCCATAACACTGACGCTAAATGTCGCAAGACTATGAGAATACCACACATGTGTGGCACTGCATTTGGTCACGTTGGAGAAACCCGCATGGAAAAATTCCCTTATGATGTATTTTGAAGTCGTTTGATTTTGAATCATCTGGCACGTGCAACTTTTCTCCAAAAAGTGAAGTGACTGAAATACCGTTCACAGGCCATAAGGAACGAGCAACAAACTTATTGGTGATCATACATTTAGATGTGTGTAGTTCAATAAATGTTGTTGCAAGTAGTGGATTTATATATCTTCAGAAATGACTCAAGTAGATATATGGATATTTGCTTGATGAAACGTAAGTCTGGATCTTTTGAAATCATTCGAAAGGTTTTCAAAAATGAAGTACAATTTATTGTAACAAGGAAATTATGTTTCTGCATTGCAGAAAGGAATATTTGAGTTACAAGTTTAGCGAATGTCTGATGAATTGTGAAAAGAGTTTCATAACTTACAACTCCCGGAACACCACTATGAGTGGAATGTATGTGAAGATGTAATCAAACCATTTATGACATGGTAAGATCAAAGGTGACATAAATAAATCACTTTTGAAGAGTAATGCTTTAGAGAATGCGGCTTTTACACTGAAACGAGCTCCATCAGGTCTGTTGAAATGACGGCATGGTATGGTACGCCCAGCCATGTTATATCTTTTCTTAATTGTAATATGGGGCTTGTGTAAAAGGTTACAAACCTATTCCAAATCAGACAAGTGCTACTTTGTAAGTTATCCCAAGTCATTAGGTATTCCCCCCTCACTATACTGAGGTAAATAGTTTTGCCACAAAACGGTGTGCTTTTAAAGAGAATGGTTCTTTCAAAAAGGTGAGTGGGAGAATAGTGCAACTCGACGAGATAAATAGTATCTTCGTCATCAGATCAAAGGAAAGAGACCTTGGAAGTAATTCTAGAGTTTCCTACTGCGACTGATACGGAAGTCTCTACAATAAAATGTATGAACTTCGGTCGAACTTGCAGCTGAACCACGTAGGCAAGGCTCGTGCAAACCTCTCAGGTGCGCAAACGAGATATTGTTGTTAGACAACATTATACCTACGATACACAAGGAAGCGTTGATGGCCCTGACTCCGGAATTGGCTTAATGCCAATACAACCCGAGTTAGTTTCCATATAAGTGATTCAAGATTAAAACCTTGATACACCTTTCGGAAGACTTAGAGTCTAACGAATATTTATGGAACTTAAAACTGATATGGATAAAAATGTTTAATCCATAAAGCTCGACTTGTTGAAATGACAAGTTCAAGAGTTGACTATGATGAGGTTGTTTTCATCGTAGCGATGCTTAAAGTCGGTTCGGGTTGAACTAGCAATTAATACATATTTCAATCATGAGATATGAAGCATGGATGACAATAGGATTTCCATCTGATGGAAATGAAACCAAGGACTTACATGTGTTACAGTCCAAGGCATTTTGTCTATCCAGAGGATGCTAGTAAGGGTGCAAACTTCAGAGTTCCAGCGATGGACAGAAGAGAGCAAAATGAAGTTGGAATCTTCGTGCTTTGATGAAATGGTCAAAGGGGTTTGACTTCATCAATGGGTAACAAAGATGCTTGTAATTCAAGAAAGTAAGTGGGAGTGTAATAATATTTCTAAAAACCTTGTGTGCTTGACACATTGTTAATTGGAAATAAATTTCTTGACACGAATTAGGACTTCATTTGAAAATAGTTTTTTGATGAAGTGCTTAGGCTAAATAGCCTCAATATTAGGCATAATGATCTATGGAGATAGATTTACCTAATAGGGCTAAGCAATTAATACATATTGACAAGGTGCTAAAACCTTTTAGCATTTAAAACCGCCAAGGAGTGATTCTTGCCAGAGTCACATGGAAGAGTTTTTTGCAAGACTCGGTGTCCCAAAACACTAATGAGCAAAATACATGATGCGGATTCCACACACTTTTGTGTTTGGATTAATCATGTATTCCATGGTATGTAAAATAACCAGATATTTCCGATACTCCCAAGGTGTTGTGAGTATGGATACTAAAGTGATCAAAGTACTGATCGTTGGACAATAGTGAAAGATGTCATTGAGTACTAGAGTAAGTACTGATGATATGTTTTCTCGCAAGTGGAGATCATGAAGAGTTCGTTGTAAAATGTTACATCGATACAGTCTTCATCTTTTCTCTATGCGATTTTTGATTTAAGTTAAGGGTTTTGTGTAACACACAATATGGTGGCACAGTTAGTTGGAATTTGTTCAAACAAGTTACTGCGGCGAATTCTATAACAAAGGCAAAGTATGTTGCCGCTTTTAAAGCGACAAAGAAGATGTTGAATCATATAGTTCATTCATGAACTTAGTGTGGTTCAAGATGGCTTTTGTCAATGGGACACTCTGCAAGTAGTTGCTCCATAACTCGATCGAGGAATCCAGGTTCGACACATGATTAGCATACATACCAACCCAAGTCCACACAAAATATGAATTTTGTGAAAGCGTAAAATGCGAGGATATGCAAAGATACACATGGAGTTGAAGTCGTCGGATCCGTTGGATATCGAGCTATACCACAAGCGAAGCATATTTACACCGTGTGCCACAGGTGTGAAAAGTGCATTAGCATTAACTAGATTATTGACTCTAGTGCAAGTGGGAGTCTGTAGGAGATATGCCCTAAAGGCAATAATAAATGATATTATTTATCTCCAAGTTCATAATTATGTTTATGTTCCATGCTATAACTGCTATGGTTCTCGAGTCTGCAATAACACGAGGCTCGGAGGAAGACTCACATGCACGTGTGGAATAATAAACGGTAAGAAGTATTCTTAGTCTGGCCTCTAAGACTAGATCAAGTGTTGCAAGATGGTTCTGTTTTCCTGATTATGGGCATGTCAATGCCAGCATCTTTGAGGGCACAATGTTAAGAGAACATTTGTGTTGAATCGACCCGGATTGATGTTATGCTATGAGATTCATTTGTCACAAGTTAATGGTACATAACACAGAGATGGTTAATGTTTGCATGATTCCTTAGACCATGAGAGTATCGAGTTTCTTCATGCTTGCTTCATGAACTTTGGGGTTTGTTAAGCATCATCTGTAAATGGGTGCCACTACTAGGGAAAACCTTATACACAAGATCTTAGCAGTAGCGCTGGACAAAATCATGCGTTGCTGCTACTTAGTAGCAGCGCGCATAAATAAACAGCTGCTGCTATGACTTTAGCGATGGCGCGTGACTAGAAAAAGCGCTGCTGCTATGTTTGAACTAGGCGCACATGGCTAGCCCAACTTAGCAGTAGCGCGTATACTGGCCCGACGCTACTGGTACTCTCCTTAGCTGTAGCGCTTTTCTCGCAAACGCGCTACAAGTAACCCTACCTTATCATCCCCACGCGCGCGTTCGACCCTCTCTCTCACTCACACTCTCCCCCTCTCTCAGTCACTCTCGCCCGCGGGCCCGTAGTGATGGTACTAGTTAACTAGGGCAGTATGATTAATAGTAGTTGTAGTTGAACTACTTTAGTTGTAGTTGAACTAGTTTAGTAAGTAAATTAATAAACTAGTTGAACTAATGTATTTTTAGTAGGATAATTAATATAACTAGTTGAACTACTTTATTTTTAGAAAGAACTAGTTTTTTTTTCTATTTATAGTATGTTTATATTTAGTAAGAACTAGTTGAATTAATAAAACTAGTTGAACATGTCATATTTGTTGTTATTTTTTAGTTTAAGCAATTATTCGGGATGTATTAGTGATAACTTATATGGTTTTTGCTTTTGCAGAAATCAGGGAGCCCCTCCATCATCCCCACCGTCGTCCCCGTCACCGACCCCCTTCGACATCGAGGTGAGACCAGCCAAATATCCATGTATATCTTGTGTTGCTCAAATAGGATATGTGGTTGCCCAAGTGGCCGTTCATGTTCAGTTTACACCTCCGAGTGGCCTATAATTTGCCGGAGTGTTGATTAATTTTCGTTCCGGCAAATTTCAGGCGCTCCATATGTCCTTTTTTTAGCAAGGTCATGCCGGATTTTTCCATGAATTCTGGCATGACTTGTGCTAGAATATGTAGGAAATATCGAGTGGCCTGGATTTTCTCAAAAAATAATGATCTAATTTAGCTTTTTAGTACATATATTTAATTGTACAAGTTTAATCTTTGAATCATGAACGTAGGAAATGTCGTGCTCGGACGACGACAGTCTCCCGGGGGAGTGCAGCTGGTGCCACGGCGATCGAGGTATGTGCGACAGGTTCTTTGAGCTGGACGAAGATCGGCGCTTCAACATTAAGCTCGAGGAGACCTTCGATGTTGAAATGGTACGCAACAACGACAAGAGTTTTTTTTTCATAATTAAGCATGACTTCAACTATTTCAACGTCTAATTTTCATCTTTTACAATTCGACTAGCTTATCCCATGCCATGCAAGACGCTATGTCTTGGAGATGATGGGTTTTGAAGACCATGAAAATTTTGAAACAAAGAAAATACACCTAAGGACCCATCATGATATGGATTTTGAAGTAAATCTGTACAATGCTCAGAGCGTAACCCATTTTGGTTGCCAAAATTGGGAAGCACTTTGCAAAATGTATGAGTTTTATGAGGGTATGATTGTCACCATGGATCTAGGTGATCCTGACATCGAGCAAGACAATATGGACATTTGTGTTCTTGTTGATACACTTCCGATTCTACCGCAATGTGAGTGTTTCAAACATAGTTATTAACTAATTTATATTGTTTATTTCAAAATAGTTGACAGCTTATTTCCATTGACAGCTTATTTTGAATCTTCAAAGAATGTGCAGAAGATGGTAGACAAAACCCACTACACTGATGGCTCTGAATTAACTTATAAGGAGAAATGTCATCTGATTGCTTATTGTACTTATCTTGAGAATTACAACACCTATTATCGAACTCCTCCAAATTATGGTGAATACGTGTCACCAGTGCACGTGTTGAACCACTATAACTTCTATGGAGATACCCTGGTAAGATTTTTTACTATTACGACATCCGTGCATATTTTGCATACTTCTAAAACTAGTACATCATTGCTAACTACGAAGTTATTACTATGTTTTTCAACAGAAAATCCTGATGGATTACGACATCTTGTTTTTTGCTATTTTACCTTAGAGAATATAGTAGGTCCTAAGAGAATGTAGTAGGTCCTATGAGGTACGATATGTTTATTATGTGATACAATGTGTTAGAGTTGATGACGAGGAGTACTTGTGATTACGACTAGTGACAAATTTGCTATGTGATGTCTCATTGATAAAAATGATGATCTTGAGGAGGTGTTATATGACAATGATGTATTATGATGATAAGTTGTTAATGATATGATAATGATGATGATATTTATTATATCACTGGGTGAAAGAACCGCGGATTAGTTTCAAGTGGATGTCCATCCACTTGAAACTAATCCTGATTCTTTCACCCGTGATGTAATAACTCATTATGATGTAAAACAATCTCTAAATTCTTGTTGTATGAAAACTTGTGTAAAGGTGTATGAAATACAACATGAAATAAAAAGAAATAAAATACTAAATAATAGTAGTAGCACGGGCAGGAGGAGCGCTACTACTAATTACCAACAGCGCTGCTCGGAGAAGCGCTACTACTAGATAAATTTAGCAGTAGCACGGGTCCGAGCACGCTCTTGCTAAGCTTTAACTATGGCGCCTTATCGATGGCGCTCTGGCGCGCTCTTGATAGGCCTAAAACCCGCGCTGCTGCTAGGCTTTTCCCTAGTAGTGGTGGCTATTATGGCGGCTTATGGGTTCATGGAAAAGTATGTCAAGTAACTTGATAGCTCAAGATTGGGATTTGCTCCTTCGACGATGGAGAGTTATTCTCGGGCCCTCTCGGTGTTACGGTATCCATAATCGTCTGGACAGGCACCTTGTGATTTGATCACTGGGATGCCGGAACACGGAAACGAGAGAAGAGAACAAAATGGGTAATGAGGTAACTTGCATGATGGACAAATTGTTCATCCGTGGGGATGCAATAAATCTCACCTCGGGTGTTTGTGACATATCGCGAAGCAACAGGAATAGCTCACTGCAACTGGAGGTTCACTCGAATATTTATTCGTGTGGGTATAGGGGTCAATATGGGTGTCCACGGCTCCGATGTTGATCATTGATCGGAAGGGGTTCTGGGTCGTGTCTATACTTCACAGAACTTATAGGGTCACATGCTTAAGGGTCATCTATCTGCTGAATACTAGACAGGGAGTCTGAGAGAAAATCACCGAAAAAGTTTCGGACAGCGAAAAAGTTTCCTAGAGAGAGGTCATCAGATGTGTTTCGGTGAAACCAAAAAGTTGTTTCGGGATATAATATTAAGTCAAATTTGTTTCGGCACATGCCTGATAATTCTTGGAGGGTGCCAGATTCATTCTGGAAACTTTCTGGAATTTTCCGGGATAAAAGCTGGATATGCTCCGGAGCTGCCGAAACCACTTCAGATGCTTTTCGCAGATGAAAACCACTAATCCGGAATTGTTTTGGAACGTGTTGAAAATTATTTTAGTGGGTACTGGAAATGTTATAAGCCCACACAAATATTTTCAGTACGAACGGACGCTGAAAAATGTCGTCATGAATAGTGAAAGTACTTTTTGGGATATTTATGAAAAGCCACCTTTTGGGGCTTTTCCCAAAAGGCTTCTAGAAGGACTTGGGGATCAAGACACCGTCCGAGGGACTGTCCGACCGCCTCCCGGAGGGCTGTCCGTTGGGCGGTTGAGGGTATACATCCTCGCGGTTGGGAGGTTGTAAATCCTAGCTGCGGGGATCTGCACCGCCGTTCGTCATCGACTCTACTTCCGCTGCGCTATGAGTCGGTAACGAAAAAGATCAAACCATGTATGCAGTCTCCATAGTGGTCCTGGGCTGGTGCGTAGTTCAGAATTTTTTTGTTTTCTGCTATGTTACCCTACACCTTCTTGCTGATCAATTTCAGCAACCATGGATTCTCCATCTTCAATTCTCACATATTCAGCATTATAGTTATCGAAACGTTGCAGAGATACCTCTTGTTCTGGACCCCAAACAATACTCTCCCCTATTCTCTCCACCTAATTTCCCACGGCCTTCTCCTTCATGCTCTCCAATTCCTGGGGATCAACATCTGCAAATTCGACATCCAACCTCACAGTGGTATCTCTCTCAATGTTTGGACACTGCCATCACTGAGCTTGGCTTTACAGGGAAAAAATTCCACTATAATTGAGAATGTGGTGGTAGAACCTGAACCTCCCCTGTTTTGTCACCCCGTGTAAGCGACAGTCACTACCAAATCGAGTTCGATAACAGCTAAAAGAGAAAAGAGGGAGGCATTACCGATTTGAAGCACTGTCTCCTCGCTCCATCTCATCCAGCCCTCGCTCCATCTCCTATCCAATCGAGATTCTAAAACGCCAAGAAACAGGGGCAGCATGAGGCCACAGATTTATCCAAAATTCCGGGGAATGGGACTAGAGTTTGGAAAATAGTCACTCGCAATAGCCGCTGCCGAGAAAGGCACTCCACCACCGGGCCGCGGAGAAGAAACAGCCCCCGGATCCAATCGAGATTCTAAATCGCCAAGAAACAGAGGGGCAGCATGAGGCCACAGATCCCCCAAAATTCTGGGGACTGGGACTAGGGTTTCGGGCTCACTCGCAATCGCTCTGCCGCTGCCAAGAAATGCGCTCCACCACCGCGGAGAAGAAACGCTGCGGAGAAGATGCTTCGGCGGCGCCGCCGCCCATCCAGCCGCAGGCGAGTCGAGCCGATCACCACAGATCACGGTCGAGTCGTGGACGGTTGACTCTTGGCTATGTGGACCTAGGTGGACCCCACCAGTCAGAGCACATAACCCCCAGTGTCCTAACCAAACCTCAGCCTAACTAACAGCCAACTAGCCGCGTAAACGGGTTGTCTTGCTTGAGCTATTGCTGCGATGGGAGACGTCGCATGAGAGCCATTACAACCAACGACGTCGCATGAGAAACAATTCAACTCAAAGATGTCGCATGGGAGCTATTTGCCTATGAGCAACTCCGTAGCCTATCCTGGAATCACTACTAGGAAAAGGCCTACTAATGGCGCACCTAATTTGGCCATTAATGGCGCATTAGTGGTGCGCCATTAGTATATTTACTAATGGCGCACCACTGTGCGCCATTAATATCTGATATACTAATGGCGGACCTCGATCGCCATTAGTATATACAACGATCGCCATTAGTATGCCTCCCGAGGGGCCATGTATACCAGTGCTTTGGCATACTAATGGCGCACAACAACAAGATCGCCATTAGTAACCCGGCATACTAATGGCGCCTTTGTTTAATGATCGCCATTAGTATCCTTTGGCATACTAATGGCGCCTTTGTGATGTGATCGCCATTAGTATGAATATTAGGTTTTTTATTTTTAATTTTCTGTTTTTTGCACATGTTACAAAATGTATAATTGGACAAAATATAGACAACACACATCAACAACAGATTCATCGAATACGATAGAAGATTAGTCTCTGAATACAATTCATCATATTAGTCTCCGAATACAATTCATCATATTAGTCTCCGAATTGAAAAGACCGAACAAATATAGAACATTATATTACAAGTCTCGAGACCGCGAGTAGCGAGTTTGTCTTCACATTACAAGTCGATATCGATCATCTAAACTACCATCACACGAAGAGAGCTGCGGTCATCACAATGAGCATCATCACGATGAAACTTCGTCTTCATCCGGTTCCTCAACGCTCCCTCCCTCTCCGCTAGATAGCGGGTGTATCTAGATTCGGCCTCGGCCCTAGTGGTGTACCCTTTGTAACTATTACCGCTGAATCGGTGAACCTGTCTCCGACACTCCTCCCGATCGTCGTAGACTCGAGAACCTTACCCTTGTACCACGACATACGGCGGCATCGCTATGCACTAGCCAAGCAAGCGTTAGTACCAATTCACAGACAATACATAAGCAATATATAAGTATGCAACGAGCGATCGGAAGAAAAAGCAAGACATTAATAGCATCGATTACATCTAAGTTGAGCGACTCTCGAAACCAAAGAGACATACTACAACTTCATTAAAGTTTAATTACAACATGAGCCAATCGATGTTTGAGAACTAGACACAGCATCACTGCTTTCGACTCGACTCAAGGGACGGGCGTGGATGAAGCCGCCGTCTACCGTGGGAGTCATGAAATAACGGGCGTTGTCAGCCTGCATTTGTAGCATTGTGTCGATGTCCTTTGTTGGACGGTTGATTTCGATGTAGAACTGCCCGAGTGCGAAGGACATCTTGATGGATGATTTCCGCAAACTCCATTGGATGCGAAAGAATTCTTGTCGATGTCCGCATCTGGATGCCGACACGCGCGCGGCCCAATCTTTGAGTTTACTCGGTAGCGAAGTTGATGATGGTCGTCACGATCGCCCGCATGTAATGGATGGCGTAGTAGGCACCCTTCGACCGCCCGGTGACTGCTTGGCGCAGCGAGCGTCGTATTGTGGGAGAACACGTGCTTGTCGTGCTTACGAATAGGCCTGGTGAAGGTGCCTCCAAATTTGGCGTGGCAGGGAGAACATCATCAAGAACCTTCTTGACATTTGTGTAGTCTCGTTCGATGACGGTCCGGGTTAAATCGTGGCCATGGAATATTTGGGGCTTAGGAGGATGGCGTGCAATGTGTGTCCTTTGCAGAAAACACGGAATATTAAAAAAAAAGCGGTCGAAATCTAAGAATTCATATGTTACGGGCGGTTGAGGGAGTACTTACTCGGGAAAGTAAGGCACGAGGAAGTTATCCTTATCTTGGTTTGCGAATGGCGCCTTGAGGTAAGAACTTCGCGACTTGTCGGTCCCAAAGACTGCCCAAGATCTTGGCACGCATGTAGAAGAATTCGACTATCACGATGTCCGGGGTCTTGTCGCGAATGATCCGCATCTCCATACTCAGCGAAAATAGCGAGCGAAGGTGTAGTGCAGCGGATGAAGGTTCAACATAGCGTGGATGTCATCAAACCGCGGGGCGATCGTCGCCCGATGGAGTTATCCACAAAGCCCTTGCCCTCTGGCACCTTGGCGCGAAAATCGGGTATGCCACATCCTTCTCTACGAGGCGCGCTTCTCCAAAGAAAGAACATTGTCATGCAGACTCCGCATAGCACCGGTTGCAGCATTGAGCATATTTGTCGGTAGAATCGCCCTACCCGCCACATGCACCCTCCTCGAGATATCCTCAGGTGAAGGTGGCCCGTCCTGAGCACGGATCGTACTCGGTGTCGGCTGGCCCGCACCCTTGTTAGTCTTTCTTTTGCGTGCCTTCTTCTTCTCCTGTAATGGGACCGAGTTCTGCTCACAGACCGCCTTCTTGAGTGTGTTGGGGCTGATAATATTTCACACCTCGCCTATCTGAGGCTCGGTGAAGTCGGCAGTGGGGCGTCTCTGAGAGCTGAGCAGCGAGCGGCGCTGTTGCAACTTGCTTCTCCGCGGTACCAGCTAGATCGCGCACGTCTTTTGTTGGGTTGGGTTCTTGAGAAGGAGGCCCCATGAAGTCGCCACCGTACCCATGATAGGCAAACTACTGATCGACGTTGCCACATTTATCGTCGTCGTCGTTGTTACGATCTGTGCCATATGCATGTTTGGATCGATGGCATAGGGATGTCGGCACCGTTCGGCGGTCTTGCCATGGGGCCGACTTGGTGCTGGCACGGTGGCGGTGTTGTCTTTGGGGTGGTGTCCCCGCCCCCAAGCGAATCGCTCTTGGCCAAAGCGAGGGCCAGCTCAGGCGGCGCCGAGGGTCATCACGTCATCATCGTTGGCCCGGCCAGGTCGAATCGGAGGTAACAACTCGTCGCAGCCTGGTAGCACCGAACCAGTTGAACCCTAAACAAGTTGGGTGGCATATGGGTACCGTGGAACAAGGGTTGCCGGTTGAGCGATTTTTCCTTGGCAACATCGACCAACTTGTTGTTCACGAAGTGCGGGAGAGTGCAGGCGTCGGCGGCCCTGCGAAAACATGTAGGGCATCGGGGATGCCCGTCAAAACAAGGAGATGAAGTCCTCGGCGAGAGAGCAATTACTTACCGTGATGATGGCGTCGAGCTCGGCTAATGTCGAGCACCGCCAGCGGCGGCGTCAGGATTGACGGAGGGGCGCTTGCTGCGAAGGTGGCGGCGGCGTACACCCGGGTGCATTAAGCTCCCGTGCCGGTGTCGGAGACACCAATGCCGCCTCCGCCGGAGACACCAGTGGCCCCGCCATCGCGTTCAGCGAGTTGCTGGCCGTGAAGCTAGGAATCATGGGCGGCCCCTGTTGGCCGCCCGCAATCCACGCACTCAACCCCTCGATCAAGGTAGGCACAATGGCGGTGATCGTCGCTCCGAGTTGTTGTTGCACTTGCTCTTGGACAATCTCCGGAATCTGCGCCACCAGTGCCTTGAGTTCTTGAACCTCGCGCGCCTGGCTTTCCGAGCTGGTCTTTTATCCTTTAAGCCCACCGGTGTTATAGTATGGCGACCATTTTGTCGACAAGCCTTTGCCGGCCACCACGACCAGTGGCGTCGACTTCTTGAGCTTATCCTTGTTCTTCATTACATTCAACGCCCTATTTAGAGTGGTGTCCCAAGGGTTGCTCTTAGTCGACCCCGCGCTACTGCTTTCAGTCGCCTGCGGAAGGAATGTGAACCATTTAGAAATTTTGCTTCATTAATTAGTTTTGGAAATATGCCCTAGAGGCAATAATAAAAGGATTATTATTATATTTCCTTGTTCATGATAATTGTCTTTTATTCATGCTATAATTGTATTATCCGGAAATCGTAATACACGTGTGAATACATAGACCACAATATGTCCCTAGTGAGCCTCTAGTTGACTAGCTCGTTGATCAATAGATAGTCATGGTTTCCGACTATGGACATTGGATGTCAATGATAACGGGATCACATCATTAGGAGAATGATGTGATGGACAAGACAATCCTAAGCATAGCACAAGATCGTGTAGTTCGTTTTGCTAGAGCTTTTCCAATGTCAAGTATCTCTTCCTTAGACCATGAGATCGTGTAACTCTCGGATCTTGTAGGAGTGCTTTGGGTGTACCAAAGCGTCTGGCGTAATGGGTGACTATAAAGGTACACTACAGGTATCTCGAAAGTGTCTGTTGGGTTGACACGGATCGAGACTGGGATTTGTCACTCCGTATTACGGAGAGGTATCCTTGGCCCACTCGGTAGTGCATCATCATAATGATCTCAAAGTGACCAAGTGTCTGGTCATGGGATCATGCATTACGGTGCGAGTAAAGTGACTTGCCGTAACGAGATTGAGCGAGGTATTGGGATACCGACGATCGAATCTCGGGCAAGTAACATACCGATTGACAAAGGGAATAGTATCGGGTTGCTTGAATCCTCGACATCGTGGTTCATCGATGAGATCATCGAGGGTATGTAGGAGCCAACATGGGTATCCAGATCCTGCTGTTGGTTATTGACGGAGAGCCGTCTCGGTCATGTCTACATGTCTCCCGAACCCGTGGGGTCTACACATAAGGTTTGGTGGCGCTAGGGTTATTAGGAAGACTTGTATGTGATTACGAATGTTGTTGAGTCATGGATGAGATCCTGGGCGTCACGAGGAGTTCGGAATAGTCGGAGGTAAATATTTATATATGGGAAGTCATCATACGGTCACGGAAGGTTGGGGGCATATCGGTATTGTCAGGGGCCACCGGAGGGGTTTCGAGGGTCCACGGGAGGAGCCACCTCTCTCGGAGGGCCTTATGGGCTGTATGAGAAGGATCCAGCCCAAAGTGGGATGGGCGCCACTCCCCTAGGGCCCATCGCCTAGGGTTGGGGCTCTGAGGCGCCCCTTGCTTGCAGGGGCAAGCCCCTCCCTTGGCCGCCACCCCCTTTAGATCCCATCTAGAGGGCGGCCCCCTTCTCCTTCCCTATAAATAGAGGCGGGGAGGGCTGCAACAGCTTCAGGCGCAGCCCTCCTCCCAACACCTCTCCTCCTCCGCGTGTGCTTGGCGAAGCCTGCTGGGAGACTGTCCTCCATCACCACCACGCCGTCGTGCTGCTGCTGGAGCCATCTTCCTCAACCTCTCCTTCCCCTTGCTGGATCAAGAAGGAGGAGGCGTCATCCGCTCCGTCGTGTGTTGAGCAGCGAGGTGCCGTCCGTTCGGCGCTAGGATCTCGGTGATAGGATCACGACGAGGCGACTACTTCAACCCGTTCTTTTGAGCGCTTCCGCTCGCTATCTACAAAGTGGTATGTAGATGCAATCTCTCTCCCATGACTCGTTGCTTAGATGAACTCATAGATGGATCTTGGTGAAACCGTAGGAAAAAATTTATTTTCTACAACGTTCCCCAACAATTAGAATGCAACCATATGGAGCTAATTACGCGGGGGTGTATTCCTTACGAGAACAAGCTCAAAGCGCCCTGGTCTTGGATCCGTGGTAAGCTCCTTTGTTTTGGGTCCTTCTTGTACGGGCCCGACAAAGTTCCTGGTCTGCTTGTCACCGTATTTATCGAAGAGGCGGTTGGCCTTGCTCGGCGCAGTCCGCCTCCTCCTTGTCCCATATAGGCTCCGCCACTCTGTAACCGCCGGGACCGAGTGTGTGTTCCCCTAAGTTCAGCTCCCGCATTTCTTTCCCCCACTGACTTGATTCGGAGTTTGCGGTGCTCGAGCAATTGATCTTGAAGTCGTTGTAGTCATCTTGGTGATCGAAGGATTTTCTCCTTGATCTTCTCATAACTCTCACCTTTCTCGATCATTCTCTTCACATTGCTTTTCCAAGTAGACAGGGCCTTGCTCATCTTCGTGAGGGCAGCATTGTTCACTTTATTACCTTTGAGGCTTGTGTTTTCAAATTCAGCGGGGAACTTGTATCGTTCGTGCAGCTTCGTGAAGAGGAGATTGCGCAAATTCCCTCGGTCAGGATGCCTTAGGTTCTCGGTGTTGATCGAGACGGTGCTCCGGAGAATGCACTCGAGCTGAAGCAAGTACCCCTTGACTATTCGTTCGGGCGTCGTTGGATTCCGTCGAGTCCACTTGATAACTTCCTCCTTGAGGTGCGAACACGGTCGGCGCCAGTCCTTCCGTTGCCTCTTGGCTGGCTGCCATCAGTCGTCTTGCCGCCATCATCGATGGTGGCATCCTTGGCGGCACCATCGGTGGTAGCATCGGTGGGGTCATCCTCGGCGGTACCATCAGTGGTCTAGGGATCGGTGGGGAAGGCGGCGTCCTCATACAAGTGAGGTTGTTCCTCCATCTCCTGGGACAGCTCCCAGAATGCCTTGCCGCCCAAACCCCCGGCCTCATTGTTGTTGGCCATGTTTCTCTCTAAATAGGAACAAACTTTGGTCAAAAAGTTTGTTATTGTCAAGGAACAAGATCATGGTCTCATCATTTAGGGTTTATCGACACGAGGCATCCTAAAAGCTAAGCTTTTATCATTGAGGTTTTTCGGCGCGAGGCACACTAAAAGCCTAAGCTTTCATCATTAGTCACAAGTACCCGGCCCATGCATTAGTCACAAGTACCCCATATGTCCTATTTTTAGCAAAGTCATGCTAAAATTCACGGAAAATTTCAGCATGACCTTTGCTGAAAATAGGACATATAAATACCAATTCTTTGGAATGGAAGTTAATTGACATTCCAGCAAACTCAAGGGCCTCTCGGGTGGACAAGGCAAAAAAGGCCTCCATCACAACATGGAAAATACATTGGCATGTGAAGAGGTGAAACGATATATGCATCTCCAAGCAGTATCATTCAACATTTTAGACAAACCACTACAAGCAATACTGGATCAGATACAAGAAGAATGTGAGAAAATGCAGACAAATACTAATAGATTGAGGTGTTTAACTTGTGGTGCTCTCTGTGCTATTAATATTTCAAGTCAAAACCTTTTTTGGTTAGTAAGTGTTTCTTGAGCATATGTATGTAGTAAGTGTTTGTCTGCATTTTGCTTATAAAAGCTAACAATTGTTTTTGCTTATAAAAGAGCTAACAATTGTTTTTCTTACAAAAAAGCTAACAAGTGTAAGTCAAAACAATATACCCCCAAGTGAACCACCACAACATCTAAAAGCTAACAATTGTTTTTGCTTATAAAAAAGACCAATGGCACATAATACATCTAGAAGCACAATTCCTAGTGATTTCCTGCTTGTGGCAATCTGCTTTCAACCGGGGTGCACAATCTTCAACATGAGTCGGACCATGATAACCGTTATTTTGCTTATCAGTACATGTTTTCTCAAGCGAAGTTGAGATCGAATATCACATGAAGTGCAGATTCCTTGAAATGGTAATGATAAATATAGTTCCAAAAGATGCAACACATAAGAAGAATTGTATTATGTTTCAATACTTAGCGGAGTTATAATGCAATATTTCTTTCAGTTTAACTAGTGTTCGAACTCTTTAACAAAATCGGGTGCAACTTGCTAAACAAGGAGGATTATGCACTTCATTTCATCGTCGGCTAAAAGAACATAGAAGGAGCCCTGCTGAGAATACAGTTTGAGATCAAGATACTTTTCACGGTTTGAGACCCCATTAACAATATGGGTGTTAAACTTGTATATTCCATGGACAGTGTAAAGCTGTAACATGTCACCTGCCTACCTTTAAAAAAACTTCGGACACAAGATGCAAATGTGCAAATTCACAAAACTGAATGTGGGTAGGTGAGCAATCACCAATGGCACATAGTACATCCAGAGCATATGATTGGAGTGAAGTTGAGACAATCTGGTTCAGACCAGTTCTGGTGATGTTCATTTGAGGCAAATCTGATTTAGTCTAATGGTACTCAAGATGGTCTTGCTCCATTTACAAAAATAAATAAAAATGAACATTGCGATTCTGAGTGCGAAGAATTTGGAACCTGAGCTTGCGGGCCTCCTCGCCGCCCTGCCTCTACTCCATTTTAAGCTCTGAATCTACTCTAACTACTATTTTAAACTCTTGAAGCTCTGAAGCCTTTTGCCAAACATGACTGCACTTTAGGATCCAAAGATGGAATTTTGCTTGATCAACATTTCTTGAGTTTTATTTATTGTTGGTTAGGAAAAGAAGAGCAACAGTGAGTAGCGAGGAAAAGAAGAGCAGCAACAGAGAGAGGTTCAGAGCAAGGGAAAGGGCGTTTGATAAGGAGAACTGCAAGATTTGATAGACATAATGTCCTGGTTTTTTAGTTGGAGTACATGCTTAGCTGATGGTGCCATTTGGAGTACATTTACTTGCATAATACATTCAGTAATTTTAAACTTGCTACTCCATGTGCTTCTTTGGAAGCAATTTGCTCTAAGCATATCTTGTAGCCATCTGCAATCTATCTGTATTCTTGAACATGTTACATTTGAGCCATCTTTCAGACAAAACTGCATTTGTAATTCATTTGTTTATGGAATGGTTCATTTCCTAATTTGTCGAGAAAGAAACTGCACACACTCTAAGCAGCGAAGCTGGAGGCGATCTAGCAAGCACCAACAGATAAAGGCAAAATGTGAGAGGCGCGAGGAAGGAGCTCACTCACTGCGGCGTTGAAGCGCTGGGCGGCGGTCACCGGGAAGTAGCTGCCTTTCTCGAGCAACCTGCGACAAATCAGA
This sequence comes from Aegilops longissima, assembly GCA_021605205.1. Lineage (NCBI taxonomy): Eukaryota > Viridiplantae > Streptophyta > Magnoliopsida > Poales > Poaceae > Aegilops > Aegilops longissima. Next base: position 68,440,978 of record CM038681.1, read on the forward strand.
ACCAAAAAACCTTCTTAAATGGCAGCCAATTTGGGGTAGTGACAGTTTTTGTCACTGAGATGGAGAATTAGAGATGGGACTCTGTTTGCGAGGCCATGGCGCTGCTCACTTGCTCACCGATAAGTCGGAGGAGGTTAAATGCGGGGCGCGAGGAAGCGATCAGGAGGCTCCTTCTCGGCGTCCATGACCTTGTGTGGGCGACGGTCAGCAAGAAATAAAGCTCGGCGGCGACGGTCAGCAAGAAACAAAGCTCGGCGGCGGCGACACGGCGGGTTCGATTCCCAGGCTCCACAATTTTTTTATGCATTTAAAATGCTGTTGATACTTATTTGTGTTTAAATATGTTCAAACTTGTTTAAATCATAACAGCAATATTTTTTTTATAAGACAGTAATAATTTTTTTAAAAATATCATCAAACAGTAATGCGGTGGAAGCGAGGAGGTGCAAGGGGTCGTGGCGGTTGAGTAGGGAGGAGTGCGGGGGTGTGGCGGTTGAGTAGGGAATCGAGGTGCGGGGTGGTGGCGGCAGGTGGACGGGGGTGCTTTCGGCGAGGGACGGATCTGGCGAGGTGGGATAGCGATCGAGATGGAGGGATCGAGATCAGTGTCCATGAAATTTAAAATATTCTGATAGTTCAAAAGTGCCCATGAAATCGATCGAGAAATGAAGGCTACGATTTAAATACAATCGATCTTAGCTAGCTATCTGTTCACAATCTTCTTGCCCTTCTTTTTACATAAATAGAGTTCTTCGTGGAGCAGGGCGTCCTTTAGGTAGGGTGGTCCTGCTTCTTCTTGTGGTGTATGCTGCTACTTCATCATCGTCGTCATGTTCGATCCTTGGGTCGCCGTACTTGTCGAAGTCTTGCTCATTGGCTACTCCATCCATTCCGATGATCTTCCTTTTGCCTCTCCTCGGGACAACACGGTTGGGCTTTGTGGTCGGTAATGAAAAGCATTGGTCAACTTGGGAAGCCGGTACCCATGGCTCATTTTTAGCGGTGGCGTTTGGGCCTTGGTCTTGATTTAACCCGGGTATAACCATGGTGGTGAAATACGGTCTTCTTTTAGGGCGCTCTTTGCCCATCGACCGCGGAACATCGGGACCTTCTCTCCAGTAGTAGCTCAGCTCCCAGATCTCCTCCATCCTTCCGTAGTATCTGTCCTTGTCATTACGGTGTAGGATTCCATCGTTACCCCGAGTTACGATAACCATCGCTCTTCATGTCCTTGGCCTCGGTGTAGAATGTGTAGCCGTTGATATAAATGCGCCTCATAGGTCATCGAGGTTGTGCTCGGTGCCTGTGACAAAGCGAATATGAGTTGTTCTTCAGCGGAAGAATCCTCATGTAAAGTGCTGACGAAGCTTCTGCTTGAACCAACGTGTGAAACATGAGTTGTGCTCTTTGATTATATCTCCGTCGGTCCTCTGTTGGCCTCGGTCATTGTCGTCTTCTTAATAAAGGTTTTGTGCTCTACCACCCAGGATCGACCACGTCTATGTGTTGTAAGCGCGACTAGGTTTGCTCTTTCAAAGTCGGCGAGTCGACCCTCTAAGTCGACATGCATTTGCGGCGACCCTCACGGTGACCCCATCCAGCGAGCCTGCCGAGGTGCTGTTAACGGGCAGACCAGCGGGGTTCTCGATGCCTAGATGATTAAATGCGATGGGAGATGCACTCTTGATTGAAAAGCCCGGCTATACTTCCCTCTGGGCGTGACATGTTGCGAGCGTATCCTTTGATGACACCATTCATCCTTTGAGCGGCATCATCTTTGTGCAGGAGCGTTGGCCCGAGTTGGATGATATCCTCCACTATATGGACCAGCGGATGCACCATAACATCGAAGAATGCGGTAGGAAGTACATCTCAAGCTCGCATAGTATCACCACGATCTCTTCACAGTAGCCTTCTGAGGTTGCCTCCGTAATCGACTTTTCGAGAGATGGCGTCGAAAAAGTTGCATAGGCCAAATTGCATTTCACGGACGTGCGCGTCCATGATCCTGATTACAACTGGAAGTATCTGCGTCATCGTACGCGTGGGTCGTGAGACTTCATCCCTGAACTTCGCTTGTTGGGTCTAGGTATCTGCTTATCTTCCCTGCGTAACCGTAAGGAAGTTTTACTCCTAGGAGGCAGGTTAAAACTGCTCGATCTCCTCGACTTAGAGTGAAGCAGCGGGAGGTAGTCATTTCCGGTATTCTTGGCCTTTTTGCCTTTGACGACTTCTTGTGTCTGCTTAGCCTCATATCATCATCATCATCATCATCATCATCATCATCATCATCATTAGCGTGAAGCTCTGCACGATGCCCATTGATTTCAAGTCTGCCCTTGCTTTCGGCCCATCTTTGGTCCTCTCGGCATGTTGAGCAGGGTACCAAGCAGACTCGCTTTACGTTCTTCGTGATATGCATGACATCAAGGCTGTGAGGCTACGGTGGATCTTCGATCGACAAGTCCCGAAAACAGACCTCGTTTTCCATACCTTCAGCAGCTGCTCTGGCGCCTTCGCTTCTTTCGGCTCTGGCGCCTTTTCTTCTTTCCCAGCGATGGCAGTCTTTCCAATTTTCAACAGCTTGTCTATTTCCTCGCCGCTCCTCGTACAGGCGTTTTGAGTTCGGTTTCACCATCGAACAGATCCTTGCGTTTCCTCCACGGGTCATCGTCGCGAAGCCACCTTGATGTCCCATGAACCGGTTTTGAAGACCGGGATCTCTATCTGGCTGGCGTCGTTGTGTCATCCATGCACCTTACGCATCCAGAAAATCCGTGGACTACCTGCCCTTGAGATATCCGTAACCGAGATAGTCGTGCACCGTCGTGAGCGGTCGCGGCTCTCATAGAAATATTCTTTCTGCGGCGTCCCGTATTGGCTGGCGTTTTCCACAGCGTGTCAAGCTCCTCTTTCAGCAGCCCCAGATACAGATTGATGTCGTTCCCTGGTTGTTTGGCCCTTAAATTAGCATACTCATGTGAATGTACTTCCTCTTCATGCACAACCAGGGGAAGGTTGTACATCCACACAAACACAGGCCAGGTGCTATGTGTGCTTCTCTGGCTGCCAAGCGGATTGACTCCATCGGTGCTCGCGCCCGAGCGATGCTCCTTGGATCCTTCCCAAATTCTGGGTCTTGAAGTTCAGCGCTTGCCAGCTCGCATCCTTAGGGTGACTCAGCATCTTGTCTTTTTATCTATCTCCGGATCATTTCGTCATCTTCTGCTTCTTCTCCTCCCTATCCGGCGTGCCAGCGGGAGCTTTGCTACCTTTGGGTTCGAAAATACCGCTGCAGGCGAGGTGATCGGAAAGTACCACACCACTTTTCGAGGCTTTCTTCCTCTTCTTGTATCGAGTGGCGCCGCTGCTTGGACATATGGTAGACTCCGCGTGCTCGTCCCGATAAATGATGCAATTGTTCATGCACATGGTGTTTCACATGCGGTAAATCCGGAGGACACACGATTTTCTTAGCCTCCTCCCAACTGGTGGGACACTTGTTCCCCTTGGGAAGGCGTTAGTGCGAATGACATGTTCTCGTCGAAGCATCGTCGGTCATTTTGTGTTTACCTTCATCTCGAGCCATGGCGTTACTTTCGAGCAGGTATCCTCGGGCCTGCATCCTTCATACAATGGAGTAACGCGTCTAACTCAAGTTGATCCATCTTGGCTTTCTCTCGGGCGGCAGCTCTTGCGTTATCCGTGCAGCGAAGCAGCTCTTGAATATGAGGTCCTGCACCCAGCCATCGATGGTCCAGCGTAAATGCGCTCCGCCCGGCATCATCATCTTCATGATCATGCCCGTCGTGCTGCTCGGCATCTTCCTCATCATCATGTCCTGCATCTTCTACATGATGATATGTGTCTTGACATCACCGTCGTGATCATCTCACGGGGATTCTTCGTCTTCTCGCCCGCTTGAGAGCGCGGTGGTTGTCTTGCTGCCCTTCCTCATTTCTTGCCCAGCCCCCATGGGCGACTTCGTAGTCATCTTCATCACCTTGCCACCGATAGCCATCCATGAAACCACGCAAGAAGCAGGTGGTCCCGCACTTGCCGGAATCCGGGTCCGCAATAAGGCTCTTGACTTACATCTTGACACGGACATCTTATCTCCGTCTCGTTCTTTTGAAGCATCTCGGCCTTCGCGGACCTCAAAAACCTATTCACGATGCCTTCGGTCATCGTGCGGACCATCAATCGCGCTGAGGTAGAGCAAAAGCGATATCTTAGAACCAAAAAAAATTTGGCATGACTTTCCTAAAAATAGGACCAAAAAGAATGCTTAATGCCAAAATTCTGCTTGAAGCGAAATGAATCAACATTCCGGCAAAATATTGGCAACTATCGCATTTCAAATACGGTACACCTCAAACACAAACACATATGCAACACCACAAACATATGCAACACCACAAACATACATAGATCTAGCTAGGCCATAAAAAGTGCATGTGCACATTGTTGTAGGGAGAACAACGTAAATATAGCTTCCCCCCTTACATACCTATCAAAACAAGGTAATTTAACCACTTAATTTGAATGAATCTATGGTGGAAATGAGGTGAAAAGAGGAGGCACCGAGACAAGGAGGAGGTGGAGAGAATGAAGTGGGGAGAAAGTGAGTGTGGGTAGGAGAGGCTGTCCAAAATATCTTGTTGCTGCCCACTTACTAATGGCGCACCAACTCTAAATCGCCATTAGTAATCCAGGTTACTAATGGCGCACCTTCTGGTGGTGCGCCATTAGTAGTTTACAAAACAAAACATACTAATGGCGCCTTGTTCCCACGATGCGCCATTACTAATTTAAACTAGTAATGGCGCCGCGGTGGAGCAGTCGCCATAGTAATTTTGCAAAAAAGGAATAAAATATAATAAAAAACAACATTAGTGGCGCACTTTCCGGCAGGTGCGCCATTACTGAATTACAACTAGTAATGGCGCCTGAGTCTGAATCGCCATTAGTATGTTTGGACAGGCGCACTAGTTCAAAAAAAAAAATTGATACTAATGGCGCACCTTGGGCCAGGTGGGCCATTAGTAGTTTCAACTCTAATGGCGCACCGCTTGTCTGGTGCGCCATTAGTGTCAGTCCCATCTATAGCCCTTTTTCTAGTAGTGAATAAAAGAAACCATTCATTGGGAGTTCTGCATGTAGACACTCGGGGGAAGGTTGCATCAGCTATTTACTCTCGAGAACAGATGTTCTCTGCCTATGAGGTAGTTATGGCTTTTCCAGATGGAAGGTTCCTTTGGTCCACCATAAATGGACTCTATCAGATTATTCGATTAACACCAAGGTGTACCTCCATATCTCTTCTACGCACCAAAGCCAAGTAAATGTCACCGAGGTATCAAGGAGATTGGGCCTTGCTCGGAGGTTTGGTTGCAGCAGGGACCTTCTTACCATACAGCGATATTGTCATTAACAAGGATATTGTAACTTGCTACGGCCTTCTTTGTGGGACCACCAACAACTTTATCCTTTGGGTGTGCATATCGAGATAGGTGAAGGAAGCCACCATTTAGACAGTATGAATGACAACGAAGCTTTCAGAGGTTTCATGGAGTATAAAGTTGAATCATTGCATGTGCATGACAATATCTTAGTCACAGCCATCCTTCCAGGGGCAGGCAAATGTTGGGCCCATTGTCGGTGTCAAAACCGGCGGATCTCGGGTAGGGGGTCCCGAACTGTGCGTCTAGGCGGATGGTAATAGGAGACAAGGGACACGATGTTTACCCAGGTTCGGGCCCTCTTGATGGAGGTAAAACCCTACGTCCTGCTTGATTGATATTGATATTGTGGATGTTTACAAGAGTGGATCTACCACGAGATAAAGGAGGCTAAACCCTAGAAGTTAGCCTATGGTATGATTGTAAGGGTTGTTGTGATTGTAGTCCCTACGGACTAAAGCCATCCGGTTTATATAGACACGGAGAGGGCTAGGGTTACATAGAGTCGGTTACAATGGTAGGAGATCTACATATCCGTATCGCCAAGCTTGCCTTCCACGCCAAGGAAAGTCCCATCCGGACACGGGTGAAGTCTTCAATCTTGTATCTTCATAGTCTTGGAGTCCGGTTGATGATGATAGTCCGGCCGATGATAGTCCGGCCGATGATGGTAGTCCGGCAATCCGGACACCCCTAATCCGGGACTCCTCGGTGGCCCCAACCAGGCTTCAATGGCGATAAGTCCGGCGTGTATATTGCTTGGCATTGCAAAGGCGGGTTCCTCCTCAAATGATAGAAGATTGTGAACACCAGGATAGTGTCCGACTCTGCAAAATAAATTCCACATTCCATGTAGAGAATAATAATATATACACGAGTTCAATCTGCGGCGTTTTCCGTGGCATGGCGTCACACCACTACCAAGCCATTACTCAAATTGTTTTTACTTTACCACCTTAAGCGCATTTAGCGAAGCGGTTTCCTTAACGCGTCTTGTCGAGAGCAAAGATCGTGTTTCCCTTAATCCGGGATTCTCATCAATACGGGCGTGGGTAACCCAACGCGTCATTGATGGTGGCGCTTGGGAGATAAGCGAGTTTTACCAGGCGGTGGGGGCGCGTAAGACTTCGCCCGCCCATATAAGGGATAAGGATTCACCTTCTCACCTATGCCTTCTTCCTCCTTTGCTTATCCATCTCCGCACTTTCGAGCTCCAGCGCCCAAGTTCGCGCATCTCGTCTCAACCTTCTCCGACCATGTCGGGCGGGAGGTAAATGGTTGGCCTCCACCGTTAAGGAGGAGCAAATCGCCAAACTTCTGGCGGCGGGATACCTCTCCGGTGACATCGGCGCACCGGCTGCCCGACGAGGGCAGCTTATCCCCACCCGGGCCCCATGGGAGGTCGTCTTTCTTCCCCACTTCCTCCGCGGACTGGGCTTTCCACTACATCCCTTTGTCCAGGGGCTCATGTTCTACTACGGCCTGGATTTCCATGATCTGGGCGAACTTCATCCTCAACATCTCGGTGTTTATAAATGCGTGTGCGAGGCCTTCCTCTGCATCCAGCCCCACTTGACTTGTGGCTCAAGACCTTCAATGTCAAGCGAAGGTAGTGAAGGGCACTCAAGCGGAGTCTTGGGCGCCATGTTGGGCAAAATGCCCAGCGTCCTTTGAATTCGAAGGGGCCTTCGTGGAATCCGTCAAGGGGTGGCAATCGGGGTGGTTCTATATCACCGAGCAGCGTGACCCTAAATGGGCGGCGGCCCCGAGTTTAGATCTGGTATCCCCACGCAGCTCACCTCCTGGAAGGAAGAAGGCTTCTTTGTGGGGTAGTTTGAAAGAGGCGACGGGACTCAAGCACATATCAAGAAGCTGGTGAAGAAGCTCGGGCTGGTTAACGTGGTCCAAGTCATGCTCGTCCGCGGATTCTCCCATGCCAAGCGGGCATTCAATCTATGGGAGTTCGATCCGGAACAGCACCGAGCGCTGAACAAGCTCTTGACACAACGTCTGAAGGCGCTGGAAGGTGCTGTTCAAAGGCGCGAAGCCCCGCATCCATGGCCCGAAGATCGCGGATTTATCTCATGGCCTTGAGCTAACGAGGTAAGTGATTCTACCCTTTACGGGACACTTGTTTTCCATAGTTTGACTCTATCGGGTTTTAATTTCCCCTTTTCCTTTGACAGGGAATGGATGAAGAAGGCGGAGCAGATTACTGTCCGGCTCCTATGCGGAAAATCCGATGGGCCTTTCGTCTAAGCGAGGCTGCTGGTTCCGACACCGCCGTGGTGCGGAGAAGAAGGCCAAGAAGGAGGCCACGGGTGTTCGAAAAGAGCTCCGTTTTCAGGTGTCCGGCGACTCGGGCGGACTCCTCCCGAAAATGAGGAGGAGAAGAGGACCCTCTCGGAGGAGGGAGAGAGGAAGAGAAGGCTTCCCCAGCAGGGGAGGCGAAGGGTCAGAGGGAAGGACTATTCCCCGGACAGCTCCGCCAACATCAATGTTGGCGAGGAAGAATGGCCTTCAAGGTCCAGGCCTCCGGCGAGATCGTAAGTATCCAGATTCCTGAATGATCTATAATTTCTTTTTCTACGTCACATAGTGTCATTCTAATGCCGCATGCTGCTGTAGTCCGGCCGGTGATGATCTCCCGCTTCATCGGCGGGTCGTTGGCTTCGTCGGATGTAGACTCCATCCCGACCGCCTCCACCCCTCGCGACACCGAGGGCGCCGAGTGGGATCCCGAAGGACCCATCGGGGAGGCTCGGGCGCCACAAGGCGTCCTCCGGACTTCTTGCGGACTCCACAGAGAACCCGCGGTGGTTCGGAGTCCGGCGGCCCCTCGAGCGAAGGGCAAGACCGTGGCGCCGGCGGCTTCCGTCCAACCGGGCGCGGGTAATTTGTTGGGCGCTGAGCGCTTCCATCGAGGAAGAACAACCGCACTATTATGAGTGCGGTGATTGAAAAGTGCAGCTTCGCCAAAGGCGGGCTGACCAGCTTACAATAGCCTTCTATCGAGGCTTTGAGGTAGAAGTTAAAAATATGCAATGTAATACCGCATAGACGGTAGCCCACGATGCTCGGTTCGGTGTTGGAAAGAAAAGCGGACTGAGGATCTGAAAAAAAGATATCGAGGTTGCTAAAAAAATATGTCAATATGGGTTGCGAGCTGCGCTTGCTGACCTCTGCCGCCTTGTTGCGGAGGTCGGTGCGTTGAAGCAAGAGCTCGGCGGTCGGGCAAAAGCTCGGCAGCGCCAGAAGCAGCTCAAGACAAAGAAGGTGAGTAACACCACTTTGAATTTGTACCTTCTGAGAAAAGGATTTAGGTTGCGACAAAAATAACAAGGATAACATGGGTGCTGCGGGGCCCACGAGCGAGTGGCGGCCTGAAGGAGGCCGTGTCATGACGAGCATAATCTGACCCACGGAATGGGGGCGAGAAAAGCAGGGCGGCGGGTGGCGGTGGTTCAGCAAGAGCTCCGGGCTCTCATGGAAAAGCATGAGAGTTTGGAGCGTGACTCAAAGACTCGAGTCGAGCTTGCCTCGGCTCGAAAGTAAAACCGCCAAGGCCGAGGCCCATAAGTCCCTTCAGAGGTTGAATTGATGAAGAAGATAGCGGCGGGTAAGGCATTTTCATGCAAAGCAAGCATGTGAATGTAAATTACGTGTTACTTACCCGGTTCGGAGCTCTCGAGGCGTTTGCAGATCTGCCTCGCAGCATGTCCGATGTCGCCGCATTCTACCGAGCCGAGGAGGGAGCTCAGCGGAGAAGGTCTTCGGTCTCGATATCTTTGAGGCGGCCATCCAGTGCCCCTAGCGACCATCTGAAGCAGCTGGTCGAACTTCACAAGGTGGCGAGCAGGCCATGAAGGGCCTCATAGTCCGGCTGTGGCTGGAGAGGCCATGCACAGGGCTACTTGGCCTCGTCTGACGGTTGGTGGATCGTGCCCTGGGTGGAGGTTATCAAGCGCTCCCCTATATTGAAGGTGCTCGTCGGGCCCTTGCCCGAGCAAAAGGTGCATTAGGGCAAGCTGGATGCGGAGAAGCTAATCAGCGCCGCGCCACCAGCGGGCAAGGAGCATCGTCGCCCGAAATTTACTATAAGGCTGTCTGAAGGGTGCCCGCAAGATTGCGGATGAGTGCCCGAGGATGTAATTTTGAGTGAATTAGCAATGTGTTATCACATGCGCTGAAAACTTTGTTCATATCGCTAAGCAACGCTTGTTTAATTTAAAATATTACCTTCATGCGGCCGTTTATTAAATCGAGAGATGGCAAGTCGTCGGCTTGGCCCCCATGCCACAGTCTGGGGTGTTTGGGATAAACTTGAGCACTCTTGTTCCCATTTTGGGTCCATCTAGGGAGGCGCTCAACACAACGAACAAGGCAACGGACTTATAGTGCTTGAACACTCTCACTTAGCCATAGAATTCTATAATTTTAAATTTGGTGAAGCCCCTAGTATTCGGAAGACGAATTGAGGCGCTATCACGCCTTCATCGGACATAATCCGAACTTCGCTCGAAGCGGCGTAGGTCTTTAAGGACCGAAAGGACCTCTCGAACAGCGACCAGTCTCGCCTTATCATGCGGTTAGTTTTAGCTTTCTCCTTTGGCGTTAACCCGGCTCAACAGGGCGCAATCGCAGTGGTTCTCCAGTGCTACCTTAGCCGATAGAACAGAGCGTAAGGTGCCAAACATGGGGCAGGGCAAACCCAACTATTGACCCAAGACATGATTGGAGCTGATTCATATAATGCTATAAGTTCGGGTGCCGCACTTGTGAAAGTGTCGGACTTTATCACACCATAAAGCGGAGGACATAAGCCCTGGTGTATTTGGCGTACCAAGATGCAGGTGCAACATGTAAATAAATGAATATATATATATATATATATATATATATATATATATATATATATATATATAAATAATGCAATTATAGGCAAAAGTGCTGCATTTTATTAGAAGATATGCTATCGGTGCGGAATGATACAAATAGTGCGGAAAGCAAAGGATTGGGCGAATTAAAGGCGTCTCCCTCGAGGGTAGGCAGCGGAATGTTGTATTTAACAAATTTAATGCTCGTGATGGAGACCACCTGAGTGTTAAATGTGACCTTTGTCCTTCCTGGCTGTTGCATCATGAGTTGGCGGGTTCGCGCGGACTGAGTTCTGTAAAAAAGAAAAAAAAAAAGCGACACACTTGGGAGCCCTGGTGTGGTCGAACCGCTTTCTGGGTCTGTTGTGGTTGTGCCTTCCCCTATGCCCATGGTATCTCCAGGCGTAATTATGTCTGTGGAGAGTTTGTCTTACAATTTTGCGAGGGCTGGGGTTGGGGCCGCATTGCTACGTGTGCGGAACGTGCCAGGTGGTCTTGGTTGATGTTGCTCGGCGCGTTTGGTTGTGTCCGGTCGTTTAACGGCGGACTCGATAATTGCTGTAAAATCTGTACTTACGCGAGAGCGCTGTATGTTCCTCCGTTCGGAGGGAGCGTTCCGTGTTTCCATTGACCGTGATGACTCCACGAGGGCCCGGCATCTTGAGCTTAAGGTATGCATAATGCGGCACGCGTTGAATTTTGCAAACGCGGTTCGTCCGAGCAGAGCGTGATAGCCGCTGCGGAACGGGACTATGTCGATGATTAACTCCTCGCCTCGGAAATTATCCGGGGATCCGAAGACCACTTCCAGTGTAACTGAGCCTGTACAATTGGCCTCGACACCTGGTATGACGCCTTTGAAGGTCGTCGTTGTAGGTTTAATCCTTGAAGGGTCTATGCCCATCTTGCGCCTTTGTATCACGATAAAGCAGGTTCAGGCTCTGCCGCCGTCCATCGGGACTCTCGTGAGGTGAAATCCATCAGCGATTGGGTCTAAAACCAATGCGGCGAATCCGCCATGGCGGATCTTGGTCGGATGGTCTCTTGATCAAAGTGATCGGGCAAGAGGACCATGGGTTGAATTTTGGGGCGGCTGGCTCCATCGGCGTATCGTCCCTTAGTGCGCTTCCGCTCCCTCTTGGGAATATCGTTGCATATATCATGTTTACCGTCCGAACTTGAGGGAATCCCTTTTGTCCTCTGTTGTTCGGCGGCGGGTCTCTTCCTCGTCATCGCTGTGTAGCCTTGTCACTATTTTCGGCGATTAATTTGCCTGCTGCTTGAATACCCAACAATCTTTGTTGGTATGGTTAGCTGGCTTTTCGGGAGTTCCATGTATTTGACAAGGCGGTCGACTATTCGGTCCAAATTGGGCCGGGCCGGAGTGGTTCTTTTGAATGGCTTCTTCCGTTGACGGGTTTGGAGCCTCGGAATCCGGCGTTGACTGCCGTATCCTCATTCTTTATCGCCGTTAATGCGGCGTTTGTTTTTGTTTAGGCGCAACCTGCCATTGCGGTCCTTGGTATCCGGACTGCCAGCGTTTTTCTTTGAGGTTATTCTGCGGCGAGCCAGCTATCCTCTCCCGCCTGAAGCGGGTCATGAGATGTGAGGGCTGCCATGGATTTGGCTTCTCTGTCCAAGGTGCGGGCCAGCCACTCGTCGCGGATGTTATGTTTGAAGGCAGCGAGTGCCTCTGCATCCGGACGGTCGGCGATTTGATTTTCTTTGTTAAGAACCGTGTCGAGAATTGCACTGGCGATTAAATGCGGTTGCTGGATTATGTGGCTTAGGTCATCTGCGTTCGGTGGTACGCTTTGCTCGTGCCACAGGAAGTTGTCGAGGAATGCGGCTTCGAGGTCTTCCTAACATCAATTGACTCTGCGGGCATGCTGTTAAGCCAATGCCGAGCTGGTCCTTTAAGCAAGCGGGAGATATTTGATGGCGTGAAGATGCGTGCGCGTGCCATGTGTATATGGAGGAGATAATCCTCAATCCAGACCGCTGAGTCTGTTGTGCCATCGTAGGATTCGATATTAGCGGGTTTGATCCCTTGAGGATTTGATGATCCATTACTTCGTCGGTGAAGCATAGTGGGTGTCTGGCGCCTCTGTATTGAGCAATATCGCGACATAGCTCGAGAGCGTTATCTGCTGTGTTGACCCGGCGGATAGTTGTATCCGGTCTGACGGTATTAAGTGCGTGGGTGCGTAGGCGTCCACGTGATCCATAGATAGATCTGGATTGTCTTGCCTTGTCCTCAATATATCGCAAGTCTGGCGCGTTCCCCGTGGCTTCCTGCTTTTAGAAGCGATGTCGAATGCGGTTTTGGTGGAGGGCTTGCGCCTCTCTATCAGCGACCACGAGGTGGTCGGTCTGCCGTCTTGTCGCTGGTGATGCTGCCTCCTCTAATCGGGGAGCAACTTGCGTTTTGGGTATCTTTGGAGGCGTTGAGTTCATACTCTTGACGCGAGGACCTCGGTCCATCTGTCGGCCGATGGGTCTTGATCAACTTGAAGCTGTTGTTTCTTTTTCTTTAGGCTGTTTGCCGTGGCCATTAGCCTGCGTCTGAAAGCGCTCTGTCGGGAGAACTGATCGTGTCCCTTGAACAACTATGGGACTGGGTCCCTTGTAGTTCGGGCGGAGAGATTGCAAGAAGGCGGATCGGCGATGCACCTCGAGCAGATCCCAGCCGGAGCTCTCCGGAGATAATACTCCTGCTGCTTTGTGGATTATCTTGTGTTCTTGCTAGGGAGCAATGGGGCTACAAGACCTAGCTGAGTGTGGTTTTGTATGAGTCGATGAACTAAGCGGAGCTGGACCGAACCCTTTCTACGTTGCACTTGGGCCTCCTTTTATAGGCACAAGGGGTCACCACATGTGGCAAGTAGACAAGGGTAAGATAGTAAAACATAGGTTGGTACACTTTCTGAGTGTCTGATAATCTATACCTAACTCGTGACGGCAAGGGACAAGAGTCATCAATGCCGTCTCGATCGCCCGAGCGATTATGCAGAGGACCGTCAAGTGCGCCTCCGTTTGCCACGATGGTAGCTTGTCGGCGCCGCTTATCGCTACTCCCGCGGCTGCACTGCCCGTCGGCAGGCGTGCTTGGGAGGCCCGTGGTGACAGCGTTGGCGGGTGAGCTGGGCGGAGATGAAGAAGAGGTGCCCGCCCGACAGCGCCTTGCGCGGCGAGGAACCTTGTCGGCGCAGGGGCTCGGCGCCCACCAAGCCTTCGGCAAGATCCTTGCGGGGTCTTGTTTCGAAGGGGTCGCGGAGGTCTTGGCAGCGCCCGGCAAGGCTTGCCACGCAGGGGCTGCACGACTGCCCGTGCCGCAGGTTAGGAGTACTAAGGTACCCCTACTTTAATCTACCGGCAGAGCCCCGGTCTGGCCATACGGTGCCCGGCGCTGTTGGGCCAGGCCCAAAACGAGGCACGCGAACGCAGCGTGACCTGGGTCCAAACCAAATCCACTCCGTATCCGCCGCGTTCCCTCGTAATAGCGCATCAATTGCGGTGTGTCGTGGGGAAGTGGGGTAGTCTTGAGTCGCCTCATCCGTCGCCTCGGTTTTGCATCCCGCCACGTGGTCTCCATGCTCTTGGGGTGCAGACGGTGGGAGTGGGAAGCTGTGCCGTTCTTGGCGAGGCAGCAGGTCGGCCCGATTCCCTACTCTTCCTATGCCTTGATTCCTTTGGCCAGGCGGACGAGCCCCACCTTGCTTCTTTAAGAAGAGCGGAAGGGGCGCAGAAGCCCGCTCTCCCATCTCTTCCTTTCCTCAGCTTCGCTCCCCTTTCTCTCATTACGTCATGGAGAAAGGAACCATGGTTCTTCATCGGTGGCGGCGAGGGTCGCCGCTGACAGCTCACCCTCCCAACCCCACGCCCGGGGTGGCGAGCCAGCCACAAGGGGAAGAGGGAGGGCGAGGTCGTGGGCGAGGTCGGCGCCGGGGAAGAAGCGGATGAGCGGCGCGCCATCTCCGCCTCCATGGCGGTTCCCCTCCCTTGAGTGGTCCATCTGAGGGGCGACCCTTGCGAGTTCTTCGTCAGGAGCTGCGCCCGGCGCCTCGTCGTCGCCTCGGCTTCCAGCTCCGTTCATGGCCGCGATGGAGTCGGATCCGCCGAGACAAGAGACTGCACATGAGGGGCTGTGGGATCAGCGGCACCTGAGTCCGCGTTGTATTCCCAGCCCCTAATGTGATTTATCTTGATCATGGGTGGAAGGCGTTCACCGCATCCACAGCGATGGCGGGGTTTACCCTCCATTTTAAGTTAATGGAGGTGATCTCCTCTCCGTCAAGGTCTTGGGGATCTCGGCACTTTCGAGGCGAAGTGCTGCGTGGATAGCTCCTCCGACGGCGAAGATTCCCCCCTCGGCGAGAGTGGCGAGGAAGAGGCGACAGCGACGGCGAGGAGTGGCGGGCCCGATTGGTTGTCGGGTGCCGCTTAAATGCGTCACCGGCGACCCCATCATCCGCGTCGCCGGCTCCTTGAACTCTCAAGTGCGTCTCCTTGGGCGGCTGGCGTAGGGAGGCTGCGGAAGGGGAAGAGGATGGCGACAAAGGCCATCAAGTCCCGAATCTGGCGTAGTGCCCTCGACAGCGTCTTGACGTCTGCCGCCCGTCTTCAAGCCCCGCTTCCGTCGCCGCCGTCTCCGTTAAGCCCTCGGAGGGCCCCCGGGATGTTCCCTTGGTGCCTTCTGGCGCCTGTAGCTCGCCTAGGCGCTCCTTTTGCCCTTCTCGCCTCCTTGACCTACCTCACGAAGAGAGGGACAGGAAAAGGATTACGGGCATCTTATCTTTTTAATTTGTAAGCCTTGGGCCTTATCCGCATTTAAAACTTGTAATCCTCTCTTTCATGTGTTTCATTCTCCACGGATGTATCCGAGTAGGATGTTTTTAATGAAAAAGGATGCTTGCAAGCAGACGAAAGGCTTATCGATATCGCAGCCCCGGCAACTCTGGCTTGCCGCGGCCCGGCAACTACGGCTTGTCGGGGGCTTGGGTCTGTGCGCCCTTCTTCTCCTCTTCGCTGTTATTTCAGTTATGAGAACAATTTAGCGATGCACCGCAATAAGTTATTTCTGTAATATAACTTTATTCAGGGCAATATTTGCTATATTACTTCCTTTACTCGACTCTTGGCTTTGTATGTTACTGCCCTCGCTTTTGGGAAACTTGCGGTGCGAGGCACCCTTGCATTGGCGCTTGAGTCGCGGAACTTCAGCCTGCTTTGGCGGGGCCGCTACCGACAAGCAACCTTAGCCAGCGGACTAGCCGCAGCTCACTTAAGTTGTTGAGCGGACTCGAAACAAAGTAAAGCGCGACCAGTCACGATTTGGTTCCTTCGCGCTGGGTTTTCCATACAAAGCCCGGTCGTTCAAGGAAAATAACTTTAAAAATCGAATGCTCAAACTTTGGCAACAACTTTACGTCATTCGCTTCGGCAAAGCGAAACTAGGTCACTGCTATGCACCAATACTCAAAGCCCCGACAGCCTTGAGGAAAGGGCCGAGGATGTCGAGCCCCAGGACCGAAGGGCGGGATAAAGGGATCGTCTGGAGAGCTTGAGCTGGTTGGTGTATCTGTTTGGAATGGGCCTGTGCGCT
The DNA here is from genome assembly GCA_021605205.1 of Aegilops longissima. Classification (NCBI taxonomy): domain Eukaryota; kingdom Viridiplantae; phylum Streptophyta; class Magnoliopsida; order Poales; family Poaceae; genus Aegilops; species Aegilops longissima. The sequence goes on from CM038681.1 coordinate 68,456,922, forward strand.
TCACACTTTGTTACTTGTGCGGTTGCATCTGGAGGCTTCTGGCGGAAGAAACCTTGCGGAAGCTTTGCGGCAAGTGCTCTTCGCCAATGTGGTGACCACATATGCCTATGTATCTCTGCCAACAACACATCCATCTTCGGCAAATACACTTCAATTTCACACGTTGAGTCTTCTTACATGCAGGATGTTGCCAACAAACTGGTACATACTTGACTGCCGGGCTACTTTTCCGCTTCTTCTTGCTCTTGGAAGTTCTCTGTCTGAAGGAAATGGGCGATTTGTTGTGCCCATCTTGGAGCACGTGGCTCGACAACAAGAACTAAAGGCTCATCCATCCTTTCTGCGGGAACATCAACCTGCGGCAGAACACTGTGGGTCCGCGGGCTTGATGATCCCGGCAAGCTTGCGGGCCGAAACTTGTCGGGGCGTTTGCTTCAGCGATACAAACCGCATGGTTTGTCGAACATCTGCTCCTCGGTGATACTGCGTTGGTTTTAGGGACCTTCTTGGCGGCGGCTTCAGGGAGCTCTGCCGGAAAGTAGTCGCCGGAAACCAATTTTCTTTTCTTGCTCTGTCCTGTCGATGGTGTTACGGTTGGCTGAGTTAGCTTGAGCACAAAAATCCCTGGTTCCATAGGTAACTTAAGTGCGGCACATTTGGAAGGCCATCAGCTATATCATTACATGCTCTTGGGCGTGTTCCATTTGCAGGCCTTCAAAGCGCTCTTCCAGCTTCCTCACTTCATCGACGTAGGCTTCCATCAACGAACTCTGATAATCTTTATTTACTTGGCGGACGACAAGTTGCGAGTCCCCCCTGACAATGAGCTTCTTGATCCCAAGGTCCACCGCAATCCTGAGACCGGCAAGCAAGCCTTCATACTCTGCAGTATTATTTGTTGCTTGTTCCTTGGGAAAGTGCATCTGGACTATGTACTTGAGGTGCTCTCCGGTGGGTGCGATAAGCAGCACGCCGGCACCGGCGCCTTGCAGCGAGAAGGCACCGTCAAAGTACATCAGCCACTCTTTATTTGCCTCCTTGACGGGGATGCTCGTCTCCAGAATCTCTTCATCTTGCGTTGGCGTCCACTCTGCTATGAATTCTGCCAATGCCCTGCTCTGGATAGTTGAAGTGCTTTCGAACTTGAGACCAAAGCTTGACAGTTCCAGTGCCCACTCGACAATCCTGCCTGTTGCTTCTGGATTTTGCAATATCCTCTTCAGCGGAAAGCGGGTGACAACTGTTATCTCGTGTGCTTGGAAGTAATGGCGCAGCTTTATTGAGGCCATGAGGAGGCGAAAAGCAGCTTTGCACACAGTACCTTGATCTAGCCCCTGCGAAGGGGCCGACAAAATAGACTGGGCGTTGCACCATATTTTCCTGTATCTTATGCAACCCTCGCTGATCTGTTCTTATCGGGACCCGAGCTTGTGGTGAAGCCCCTGCTTTCGTTGCTGGATGCAACTGCCTCGGTTCTTGGCTGATCATCCGCCTCCCTCTCCGCTACTAACGCAGCACTAACCACTTGGTTGGTGGCTGCTATATACAACAACAACTTCTCTTGTGGCCTAGGTGCGACAAGTATTGGAAGCGGAGGACAGGTATCTCTTCAAGTCCTACAGCGCAGCCTCCGCTTGAGAGTCCATTTCATTGGACCTGCCTTTTCAAAATCTTGAAAAAGCGGCGAGGCGTTCAGAACTTAGAGATGAACCTCTTGAGAGCAACCGCGCAACGGCAAGCCTTGACATCCTTGGCGTTGGTGCTTCAATCTGCTCAATGGCCTTGATCTTGTCGGGATTGGCTTCAATTCCTCGCTGAGACACAAAGAACCGAAGCTTGCGGAAGGGACTCCAAATCGCACTTCTCGGGGTTGAGCTTGAGGTTGATCTTGCGCAGTTTGCAAATGTTTCATCAAATCCTGAACCCAGTCGCTCTGTCCTTGCTCTTGACCACTATGTCATCCATGTAGGCTTCTACATTTACGTGTATCTGTGGTTCAAAGGCATCATGGACTACCCTTGCAAAGGTTGAACCAGCATTCTTCAAACGAAAGGCATCCGTATAAAGCGATCGTGCCACATGGTGTAATGAATGCGGTTTCTCTTCATCCTCTTCGCCATGAAGATCTGATGATATCCTGAATATGCATCAAGAAGCGAAAGCAGATCACATCCAGCTGTGGAGTCAACAATCTGGTCGTCTGGCGGCAAGGAAATGGGTCTTTGGGACAAGCTTTATTAACATCGGTGAAGTCAATACAAAGTCTCCATTTCCCATTAGCCTTGATACAACTACGGATTGGCCAACCACGTGGGGTGGAGGACTCCTCGACGAGCCCTGCTTCTAATTTCTTTATTTCTTACGCTATGAACTCTTGGCGCTCCTTTTGTTTCCTAACTTTTTGTTTGGCCGGGCGGCGCGTGAGGACAGACAGCTAAGTGGTGCTCAATTACTTTCACAGGAACACGGGGATGTCGGATGGTTGCCATGCAAACACATCGACATTCTCCATAAAAACAACGAGCTCGCCTTCCTATTTAGGATCAAGCGTGGCTTGCGATGGTGAAGGTACCACCGGTGCCGTCCTCCTTAGCGGGCACCTTCTTGGTCTTGGCGGAGCTGCCATCGTCTTGTTGCACTTGCGGTGGAGCTCGATGGTGCGTCCTCGGCGGTGGCGCAGCACTCGAAGAGGTGAGCTTGCGGAGTGGGCAGCAGAGCTCTTGCGGACCTGGTGGTCTTCTTCTTCCCCGGGAGCTTCAGTGATAAGTGGTTTGCTATCTGTCGCGGCTGCTGCATCCGGTAAATCTTGTCGGCGCAGATAAGTGCATCCTTCTTGTCGCCATGGACAGAAATGGCGCTTATCGGGCGGGCATCTTGAGTAGGTTGTAAGCATAATGAGGCGGCCATGAACTTGGCGAGTCTTTGGGCGGCCAAGCATGCCATTGTAGGGCAATGGGAAATCGGCGACGTCAAGCGTGACCCTCTCGGTTCTGAAGTTGAGCTCGCTGCCGAATGTTACCGACAGCGTGATCTTCCCTTTGGGCTTGCTCCTTCTTGGGTTGATTCCTTGGAAAGTACCAGTTTCTTGAGCTCGCTGTCGAGGATTTGAAGTTTACGGAGCAACTGCGAGGAGATCAAATTCAGGCCGGCCCGCCGTCAACCAACATCTTTGTGACCTTGAGGTTGCGGATGGTTGGTGAGACCAACATCGGCAGGCACCCGACCGCGATGATGCGATCGGGTGATCCTCAATGTCGAAGATGATGGGCGTGCTGGACCACTTGAGAGGTTTGCGTGACTCTATGGATGGTTACTGCTGCATTGACCTCCGCATCCATTGCTTGAGTTTGCGGTGCGAGTATCTGAGAGGCGCACCACCGTCAGCATAAAGGACCTCCGTCGCCTTTTGAAACTCCTGCTCATCAGCTTCATCGTCTTCCATGTCCTCGTCATCTTCATCTTCGTCTTCTTCCATGTCACGGCCCGGAGGTCTGTCTCTCCTTGCCGCTGCTTGGCCTTGCATGGCGTCCTCCCGACCGGGTCTTTTTTACTGGCTGCACCTGCACCTTCTTGGGCTTTCTCCTTGTCTCGCTGCTCGTATTCAGCTCTCTGTAGCACAACAAGCTGCTCGACTTTCTTGCAGCTCTGGAGATCGTGGCCCTTAGTGCGGTGGATTTTATAATCTTGCTTGTTGGAGCTGTCGGGCTTGTCGGCGGCCGCCACGGCTTGGCGGTTGGCGTCAGCAGCAACCTCCTTGCGGAGCCACCAGCCTTGGCTTTGTTGGCGGCACCATCCTTGCGGACTGCTCGACAACTAGTACTTCTTGGTTTCTACCTCCTGTTGTTTAGCTTGGCTCTTTCTTGCAGGCGATCCCCTCTTGTCGGACTCTGCTCCCACATTCTCTCACAGGAGTCTTCTTCCTTCTTCAGTAGCGTGCACACTTGTCGGCCAGGCGTAGAGCTCGCTGGCGTCTTTCACTTTGCACATGCCATCTCCTCCCTCATCCTGCGGTTTCGTACATTCGATGAAATGCCTGATCACCTTGGCAGGGTGGGCGTCTGGGATGTTGTAATGCACACGGCTGAATCTCTGGATGAATTTTGCGAGGACTCTCCTTCCTTCAGGCGAGTAGGTGAAGGTCACTCTCCACAGCCATGAGGCTTATGGCCGCTGTGAAAGCGCCAACAAACTAGTGGCACAAGTCTGCCCAAGAAGAAATAGAGCTGTCCGGCAAGTGCATGAGCCAGGATCGGCGTTTGGCTTGGCGCTAGAGGAAAGTAGTTGGCGAGGATCTTGTCGTCTCGTCTCCCATGGCTGCACCGCGATGGTGTAGATCTTTGAGAACTCCGATGGGTGTGTCCTGCCATCATACTTCTCCGGCACATCTGGTTTGAAGTTTTTCTTGTCGGGCCACGGACTTGCCGCAGCTCACGTGTGAGCGCGGGGCAACCTACGCGTCTGGCAAGTCTCCTGGTTCCCCTGGCGCATGCATATCGGCGATGGGCCAGCGCGTTAGTCAGATTGGCGGCGCTTCTCTTCGGCGCTCGTCTGGGTTGGCGTCTTCTTCTGCCGTTCTCGGAGAACTTGGCGCTGGTCGCGGCGAGCTCGCGGATCCGGCGACACGGTGGAGTCGGCTGTCGAGAATGGATCCGGCGAGTCGGCGATCTTAGTCTTCAGGAAGGAGTGCGGTGGCTGCACCCCGCAAGTCTCATCGCCATCAGCTCGTGCCTTGTCGCCTTACCCGCGGCTGCGAGGCACTTTCGGTTACCCAGCGGGGCGTCGCCGTTGGCGAAGTGATGAGACTCTGAATTGTGGCCCTCCATTACGTCGACCTTGTCGGCCATTGGAGGTAATCTAAATAGCTGTGCTCTTGCCAAGGCTTCTGCTGGTGTGGTGGGTGTAGCGGTGTGCGTGGCGAGCGGGAGGTGCTGGGACTCCTAACAAAGTTAGGAGGAGCAGCATCCATGGCGACCGTACTCCACTCGTATACCGGCATCTTTGGCGCATCACGGTCTCGAGGGCCTCGGGATCCTCGGCAGGCCTTGATCCAGCGGCGTATGGTGCATGAGCATCATGGCGCTGTCGGTCCAGCGCCTCTGCGAGGGCGGTTGCAGACTTCGGACGCCCGGCCTTTATGCTGCCTTGTCCTTGGACCTGGCGGCATTGTGGGCTCTCGATGGCGCGGTTCCTCCGCCAGCGTTCCCCCACCACGACAGCTCGGTGGTGGTGGGTTCAACAGCGGCGGCTCTGCTTGCTGCTGAAGACTTCTTCTTGGCGCCATGTTGTGAATGTCGATGAAGTTGCTCGTGTGACCGCGGATCGGGTTCACACAGCCTCGGCGCCCCTACTGGCGCGCCAAGATGTCGGGAGAACTGATCGTGTCCCTTGAACACCTATGGGACCTGGGTCCCTTGTAGTTCGGAGGCGGAGATTGCGAAGCGGATCGGCGATGCACACAAGCAGATTTACCAACCGGAGCTCTCCGGAGATAATACTCTACTGCTGCTTTGTGGATTATCTTGTGTTCTTGCTAGGGAGCAATGGGAGCTCTGAGACCTAGCTTTGAGTGTGGTTTTGTATGAGTATGATGAACTAAGCGGAGCTGGACCAGAACCCTTTCTCGTTGCACTTGGGCCTCCTTTTATAGGCACAAGGGGTCACCACATGTGGCAAGTAGACAAGGGTAAGATAGTAAAACATAGGTTGGTACACGCACTATCAGATGTACAGTAATCTATACCTAACTCGGCGGCAAGGGACAAGAGTCATCAATGCCCGTCTCGATCGCCCGAACGATTATAACGAGGGACCGTCAAGTGCGCCTCCGTTTGCCACGATGGTAGCTTATCGGCGCCGCTTATCGCTACTCCCGCTGGCTGCACAGCCCGTGAAACCGCAGCGTGCTTAGGAGAGCCCGTGGTGACACGTTGGCGGGTGAGCTGGGCGGAGATGAAGAGAGGTTGCCCGCCCGGCAAGCGCCTTGCATGGCGGGAACCTTGTCGCTTAGGGGCTCGGCGCCCACCAAGCCTTCCGGCAAGATCCCTTGCGGGGTCTTGTTTTCGAAGGGCGCGGAGGTCTTGGCAGATGCCGGCAAAGGCTTGCCGCAGGGGCCTTCTGCGATTGCCGTGCGCAGGTTGAGGTACTAAGGTACTCCTACTTTAGTACCGACCGCTCTTTTCGGCGGGATCCTCGGGCCACAGCCAATTAAATCGTCGCCGAGCTTGCCTCGTCTCCGGAGGAGGTAAGTAATTGTCATCCTCGACCTCTTCGTCTGCCGCCCTCTCACGAGGGCTTGCTTCTGCCCCCTCTGCGCTGGATCATCTTTGGAGGAGTTGTCTTCGGCACTTTACGGGGTGTTATTATCTCTGTGCGAATCTCCATTCTTCCGTAGCGGGATTTAAGCGGCGCCCGGCGGCGTCGGCGCTTGGGCTGTTCTTTAAGAATCGGCCTCCGCTGCTTCTTCGCCGTCCCCATCTTTTGGGGTGTCCACCATGTATATGTCGTATGGCGAGGTGGTTTCGGTGTCTGTGTGAAGCCTTTGGTTCTTAGTAGTCTCGGCATCGTCGTCCATACCGTCGATGTCTTGGTCGTAATGGTCAATCGTCGGTTAAATCGTTGGCGGTGGCTCTGAAGTGGGTGGTGGGTGGGATCTGAATTTTTTAGTCGTCCGCGTCCCACCCGTCTGGCCGTGGTTCGGCCGGGCTCTCGAATAGCGAGAGATGATTCAGTGAATTTATGATATCGCCCGAAGGGTGAGTGCTGAAAGATGTCATGGCGGTGAATTCCATGATCGGCAATCGGATTCGACGAGCAAGGGCACGGGGAGGTCGAGTCGAGCGCGAGAGTCCGGCGCCTCGGAGTCATGGGCTTTATGCGGGACAAGGTAAGTGTTCGGCTCCATCGCCGTGGGAGTTGCAGCTCTCGAGGCGGTGTCCAGCCATCCGTCCTTGATTGACGATCGGCTCCGGACTATGAGTCGGAGGCGGATTCATAGGCGACCTCAAAGGTGCTGTCGGCGGCGAGTTAGGTCATGCCCGCCGAGACAGCGGCACACGCTTGGCTGTGGCTCAGATCCATCGAAGATCAAGTCCCGCGGATGTGGGCCGTGAAGTTTAGGCTTCCAACCTGACTGGCGGCCAGGCGTAGCTTTCAATCTGCTCCGGATGGCCAAGGGAGTTGGCCCGCGATCTTGAAAACCGCCGAATCTGAAGATCTGTCCGGGAGAAAGGTCTCACCGGGACTATGTCGTTGTTGATTGAAGAGGCCATCAAGCCTATCGGTGGCGACAGAGGAACTCTCAATGAAAGCACCAATGTCGGTGTCAAAACCGGCGGATCTTGGGTAGGGGTCCCGAACTGTGCGTCTAGGCGGATGGTAACGAGGAGACAAGGGACACGATGTTTACCCGAGTTGGGCCCTCTTGATGGAGGTAAAACCCTCGTCCTGCTTGATTGATATTGATATTGTGGATGTTTACAAGAGTGGATCTACCACGAGATCAAGGAGGCTAAACCCTAGATGCTAGCCTATGGTATGATTGTAAGGGTTGTTGTGATTGTAGTCCTACGGACTAAAGCCATCCGGTTTATGTAGACATCGGAGAGGGCTAGGGTTACATAGAGTCGGTTACAATGGTAGGAGATCTACATATCCGTATCGCCAAGCTTGCCTTCCACGCCAAGGAAAGTCCCATCCGGACACGGGGTGAAGTCTTCAATCTTGTATCTTCATAGTCTTGGAGTCCGGTTGATGATGATAGTCCGGCCGATGATAGTCCGGCCGGCGATGGTAGTCCGGCAATCCGGACACCTCCTAATCCGGGACTCCCTCACCCATCTAGAATGGAGTCATATTGAGAGGTGCCCCAAGGCCAAAGCTGCACACTGTGTTCCCTAATTGGGGTGGATATAGGAGCTTTAATTCAATAAAGATATTTTACGCATCGATCTCCCGATGGCCTATTGCATCTGGGGCACATGCCTTGAGTATCCATGAGTTCAATTTGAAGTGCTACAACACATATGATTACATATTGTGTAATCATATTGCCAAACTGCCAAACATATTGCCAAACATATGAGTATCCATGAGACCGTGCTTCAATTTCCTTCACATTGCCAAACTTGGAGACCATTCTGATTACATATTGTTGTAACCTCCAACATATTTTCCCACTAAACGACAAGTGCCCTCAAGATATAGCATCTGGTGTCACATTTAGTAAGCTAAAGCACATCAAGCTATACCATCTTCACAAGTTAGAGCAGATATGCGAGGCCAGTTTAACCGCCCCGGCATTGGAGACCATCGGCCTCAGGGACTGTTGGGCCCTAAGACACCTACCGGCCGTGTCATGCCAAGGTCCCAAGCCAGTGGTGGAATGCGAGTAAGACTTGTGGGACAGGCTCGAGTGGGACCGCCACTAGTAGAAAAAGGGTAAACATGAAGCACATTAGTGCCGGTTTGAATTTGAGCCGGCACTAATGTATACAGTAGTAGAAAACAGAGCTTTAGCGCCGGTTCGTAAGGGCCTTTAGTGCCGGTTCCATAACCGCACTAAAGCCCCAATTAGTACCGGTTAAGCGCGAACCGCGCTAAAATGCCACCGTGGCGTGAGCTCACATACAGTAAGAGGACCTTTAGTACCGGTTGGTGTTACCAACGGTACTAAAGTTTTATTATTTTTGAAAATTTTGGAAAAAAATTTGATTTTTTCGATTTTTATTTTCTGAATTATTTGAATATTTAGTCTCTAATCACCTCTCTTAACTGCTCAAGTGTGGATCACTCATTCCAAATCATCTAACTTCCCGACCGGTCACCCATCCCTCTCACTACTCTAGCCCGAGCACGCTTAGCTTTCGGGTTCTATTCTCCTTCGTTTTCGAGTCTGCACTTGTTGTTTTCCTGACAATAGTAAGATGTCAATCCTATTAACCCTCAGGAGTTTAGCTTGAGCATGAAGTCACACATTTTACCGTTTGAGTTTTTGAAACTATTATTCTAAAAAACAGTAATTATTTAGTAACGCCAATATTTCTTGAATAAGTTTGACCATAGTTTGACCAGATTTGACCAAAATTCAAAAAATTGAAATAATTATTTAGTAACACTAATATTCTTGAATAATTATGTAGTAACATTAATACTTCTTGAATAAGTAGTTTGACCAGATTTAACCAAATTTTTTAAAAAAACTGAAATTTGACCATATCTTTTTTCCTTTTGGAATTTGAGGATTCTAAAAATTCCAAACAGGCGCGAGCCGTCTCCATCGGATCTTGATTTTCGTGCTGAATTTTTGATATATTATACGTTTTGTCCGACATCGTATGCAAAAGTTATAGCCGTTTTACATTTTCCCTACACTTTTGCAAAACATGTCCAAATTTAAGTTTTGAATTTTCCTAACTAGTAGATGTAGTAATATAACTACATCTCGAAGAATTTATTTTCTGAATTTTTATCATTTTCTTTTGTATTTTCAAAACTGAAATGGCGATATCTGAAGTAGGGATTGAAAATTGCCCTTTAGTACGGTTCGTGGCAAGAACCGGAACTATAAATCAAACCCTTTAATACGGTTAGTGGCACGAACCAGTACTAAAGTTAGCCACTAGTGCGGTTTGTGCCACGAACGGTACTAAAAAAAAATGATCATGACTGACCTAACGCCAGCCTGCCACCACCCCTTTAGTACGGTTCGTGCCCGCGAACCGGTACTAAAATTCAACCTGAACCGGCATTAATGCAAATCCGTTCGAACCGGCACTAATGGTACCATTAGTACCGGGCCAAAATCAAACCGGCACTAATGTGCTTCACATTTGACCCTTTTTCTACTAGTGACATTAGTGCCGGTTCCAACGGCTAGCTGGGCCGCTTTCATTAGTACCGGTTCATGGCGAACCTTTAGCACTGGTTCGTGCCACGAACCGGTACTAATGAGTGGTGGCAGGATGTTGTCGGCCAGGGGCCCCTCCAGGCCCTTTAGTACCGGTTCTTGGCACGAACCGATACTAAAGTCATCCTATAAACCCTTCGTCCACCCGAGCTCGCTCTGTTCTTCCCCTTTCCCTCTCCTCTCTGTTCTTCCCTCTTCCTCTCGAGCTCATCACACATTTTGCCCAAAATTTGTCAAGATTTGAAGGCACCCATCCATTCAAATGATCACAAGGTTAGCAACTTTGTCCTTTCATCTCTCATTGCTAGATTAGCTCTTGCAATGCTTTATATAATAATTAATTTGTGAGTTTAGTAATTTGGGAGGAAATATATATATGTGCTAGTATTTGATTTATATGCAATTTGAGGTCAAAATAACACTTAGTTTGCATATGTAGGTGTGGTTTACTTAGTGCCTTCTAAATCTCCGTCGTAACCACCGTCGATCGCCCTTTCCGTCCGTCGCGGCACCACCTTGTGGTGAGCCTCTTGTTCATGAAATTTTATATAAAAATTGATGTTTGTGTGATTTGGATATATAGTTACTCGTATAATTATCTTACCCGTACGTTGTTTGTTATACATATAGTGCCATGGTTTTGATATCCGTCCCCGTCGGCCCTCGTCCTTGTTATGATTCGGATGTGGTATATATATTCTCTTTTAAAACTGGTTGCATTTCGTGTTTATGAAAAATTATGCCCATAAAGTTGACATAGAAATTTTTTCTAGGAGGTATGTGAACCGGAAATTCCAACCGACCCTATTGTCGAGAGGTTAAATTTAGTTGAAACAGAAAACGAGTACTTGAAAGAAAAAATGAAAATAATTGAGGGCGAGAAGATGGAATTGGAGTTGCATGTTGCCGATGTCGTCGATGATCACAAGATCAAGATGGAGAAAATGCGCTTGAAGATTAGAAAGATTAGAAAATATGCCATCGATAGTGAGGCTTGGTATCATTATGTTGTTGGATCAATTGTTACCTTAGTTGCGATCTTGATCGCATTTGTTGTTGCGTTTAAATGCTTTAGCTAGAGAGTTATTTGTTTGTTGCATTTAAGTGTTGTATGAACTTTATGTATGAACTTGTATTAATTTGGTCTATTGATTGTTGTGTAATGAAGATGAGCGGCAATGGATGTCGATGACCGATGCTCTCCCAGTTCGTTGAGGCGTGCATACTTTTTTGCTTGCGGCTAAGGCAAACAAGCGGGCGGATGGTTTTATGCCTTGTCCATGTGCTGGCTGTAGAATGGTCACAATTACTCTCGTCAAGAACCATTCATGTCCACCTGTTTGAGTCGGTTTCATGCCCCACTATAATGTTTGGACCAAGCACGGAGAAAGAGGGTTATGATGGAAGACAATGAAGAAGAAGAGGGCGGCGACAACTATCCTGGCCATGGGTTCCCTGAATACGATGATACAACAATGGGGAAGAAGTTGAGCGGTAATGCGGGGAAGAAGCTGAGCGGCAATGCGGGAAGAAGCTGAAGAAGAGGCATCGGATGAGCCCTTGATGCTCTAGGTCGGGCCATTGCCGATGCAAAGAGAAACTACATAAGTGATTTGGAGAAGAAGAAGTTGCAGCGCATGTTAGAGGATCACAAAAATTGTTGTACCCAGTGCGTGGGTGACAAGAAAAAGCTGGGCACCACTGGGAATTGCTGCAATGGAAGGCAGAGAATGGTGTATCGACAAGGGATTTGGAAAGTTGCTAGTAATGATAAAGGATATGCTTCAAGGACAACGAATTGCCCGAAATGCGTCTGAAGCAAAGAAGGTTATCGCCCTCTAGGGTTAGAGGTGCGAAGATACATGCATGCCCTAATGATTGCATCCTCTACGCGGTGAGTCTGAGGATTTGAGCGCTTGCCGGTATGTGGTGCATTGCGCTATAAGATCAGCGCGATGATCCTGGTGATGTCGAGGCGGCGCCCGGAAGAAGATTCCTGCCAAGGTGATGTGGTATTCTCCTATAATACCACGGTTGAAACGTTGTTCCAAAACAAAGAGCATGCCAAAGCGTCGATGGCCGAAGAAGACGTAAGAAAGGCGGAAAGTTGAGAGTACCCGCGGCGGGTCGCGATGGAGAAAAATCGAAAGAAATGCGGGAAGGAGTTTGCAGATGGCGCAAGGAGCATATGGTTTGGTCTAAGCGCAGATGGCATTAATCCTTTTGGGGAGCGAGCAGCAACCATAGCACCTGGCCTGTGACTCTATGTTTGTATAACCTTCCTCCTTGGTTGTGCATGAAGCGGAAGTTCATTATGGCGCGGTGCTCATCCAAGGCCCTAAGCATCCGGCAGCGACATTGATGTGTACCTAAGGCCATTAGTTGAAGAACTCTTACAAGCTGTGGAATGGAACAGGTGTGCGTCGTGGGATGAGCACATGGGGAAGAATTTTACCTAAAGGCGTTTCTGTTACGTGACCATCAATGATTGGCCTGCTCTCGGTAACCTTCGGGACAGACAAACAAGGGATATCGCGGATGCCGCAATGTTTGGATGATACGGCGTATATATTTGAATAGTTGTAAGAAGAATGTGTACACAGGACATCGTCGATTTCTTCGAGCAGGCATCCCATAAGAAAGAAAGGCAAGCATTTCAAAGGTGAGGCGGATCACGGACGAAGCCTCGCCACCGTCTTGGTGCTGATGTACATGATATGGTCAAGGATTTGAAGGTGATATTTGGAAAGGGTCTGGCGGACAACCTGTTCGAAGGAGCTGACGGACGCGCACCCATGTGGAAGAAGAAATCTATATTTTGGGACCTACCATTTTGGAAAGACCTAGAGGTCCGCTCTGCAATCAACGTGATGCGCGTGACGAAGAATCTTTGCGTGACCCTGCTTGGCTTCTTGGGCGTGTATGGGAAGACAGAAGATACACGAGAGCACAGGAGGACCAACAACGTATGCACGGAGAAGGCGGCATACATCGAGGGTCATGCAAGCTACACTCTTACCAAAGAAGAGAAAAATCTTCTTTGAATGCCTGCTCGATATTAAGGTACCGTCGGCTTCTAAATCGAATATAAAGGGAATAATAAACATGGCAGAGAAAAGTTCCAGAACCTAAAGTCTCATGACTGCCACGTGATTATGGCGCAAGCTGCTTCCGGTTGCATTGAGGGGCTTCTACGAAAAACGTTCGATTAGCCATTGTGAAGCTATGTGCATTTCTCAATGCAATCTCTCGAAGGTGTCGATCCAGAAATCATACCAAGGTTCTGAGAATGATTTGGTGCAATGTCTTTTCAGTTTCGAGTTGGTGTTCCCACCATCCTTCTTCAACATCATGACACGTCCTAGTTCACCTATCTTGAAGAGATTAACGTTTTGGGTCTGTATTTCTACACAATATGTTCCCCTTTGCGAGGTTCATGGGAGTCTTAAAAATTATGTTCATAACCGTGCTAGGCCATAAGGAAGCATCTCCAAGGGCCATCAAAATGAGGAGGTCATTGAGTTTTGTATTGACTTTATTCCTGACCTTAAGCGATTGGTGTTCTGAATCGTGGCATAAGGGCAGACTCGATGGAAAAACGCGCTAGGAGGAACAAATAATATGTATGGACGGACATTCTCTCCTTTGAAGCACACTACAGTTCTACAGAATTCCGCCTTGGTGGCTCCGTATATGGATGAACACAAGAATTTGCTACGCTCCAAACACACAGGCGGTCGATGGCTGGATTACGTGAACAAACCAGGAGTTTAGCGGTGGCTGCAGACCACGTACCATGCATGACACCTCTATTGAAGATGACCTGTACTTGCTGTCCCGGTTACCATCTTGAATATAATGACTTTCAAAGTGCGAGATAAATGGTAATACATTTTACGATCGCCCAAGATAAGAAGAGCACCAACCAAAACAGTGGTGTCCGCTTTGATCAGAAACCAAGGCGGGAAAGGAAACATATTATGGTTATATACAGGACATATAGGAACTTGACTATCGGCGTGGTTTAAAGGTCCCTTTGTTTGGTGCAAATGGGTCAATATGACCGCGAGGCGGGGTAGCGGAAGACCCGCAATGCGGAATGACAACAGTGGATCTCAACAATCTTGCGTATGTAGGCGAACCATTCGTCCTAGCCAATGATGTGGAACAAGTTTTCTATGTGAAGGACATGTCTACCAAGCCAAGAAAAAGAAAAGATAAGAAGCGAATGCATCGTCGATGAGCCAAAGCGGCACATAGTTCTTTACGGGAAGAGAAACATCGTGGGAGTGGATGACAAAGACAGACAAGTCGAGAAGATTATGAAAATTTTGATGAAATTGCTCCTTTCACGGTGAATATTGACCCGAGCATCCGTTAAATGATGAAGATTTTCCATAGTTCTGGCGCAAAGGGACACCTTGAAAAAAGTTTCACACCAAAGATCTGGGATGTGACCGGCTTCACTATCATCACTTTCTTACATGTTTCACACCGGAGGAATCTCTGTAATAGTTAGGGTAGTTATGTGTTTTGGCCTTTGAAGCGAAGAAATTTTGTGTGCAAACAAATTCTTTCATGCCTTTACTGATTTTGAAGTTAAGTTATTCACAAACTAGTGATTCACACTAATTTCAAATAATTCAAAATTTAAACTATTCAAATTTGAAAACTACGGGCACTAACGAGAAGTTTGTAATTTTTGTACCTAAAGCAAAAATATTCACAAAGAAACTCTAAATACATAAAAAAACAACAAAAAATAAATAAAGCAAAAAATAAAAATAAAGCCCGCCTACTAGGCTAGGCGGCCTGCATCGACTAGAAACCCAACCTGTTGTTGGGCCGGGATGTAGGCCCGCAAGGCCAGATGGGCCTGAGGCAACACAGTGTTGGGGAGCGTGGCAGAAATTCAAAATTTTCCTCGTGTCACCAAGATCTATCTATGGAGAAACCAGCAGCGAGGGAAGGAGAGTGCATCTACATACCCTTGTAGATCACTAAGCGGGCGTTCAAGAAGCAGGGTTGATGGGTGCGTACTCGTCGTGATCCAAATCACCGATGATCCTAGCGCCGAGCAGACGGCACCTCCGCGTTCAACACACGTACAACCGGGGCGTCTCCTCCTTCTTGATCCAGCAAGGGAGAGGAGAAGTTGAGAAACTCCGACAACCGGCGGGCGTGGTGGTGATGGAGCTCGTGGTTCTCGGCGAGCCGCTAAGCACTACGGAGGAGGAGGAGGAAGCATTGGAGGAGGGAGGGGCTGCGCCCGGGTGAGTCGGCTGCCCTCTCTCTCCTCACTATATATAGGGGTAAGGGGGTGGAGGAGGCGCCTAGGGTTCCCTAGGGAGGGCAGCGGCCACGGGGAAACCCTAGATGGGTTTGGGCGCCCCACCCCTAGAAACTGCCCCCCAAGCCGGGAAGGGGGCTGCCCTAGGGAGGCGCCCCCACCTCTCTGGTTACGTGAGAGGGGCTGGGAGGCGCACCACCCTTAATGGGCTGGTTGCCCCTTCCCTTTGGCCCATGAGGCCCTGCAACACTTGCAGGGGCTCCAGAAACACCTTCGGTCATCTGGCCATAGCACAGTACCCCGGAACACTTCCGGACTCCAATACCCTTACGTCCAATATATCGATCTTCACCGCGGACCATTTGGAACTCCTCGTGGCGTCAGGGATCACATCGGGACTCGAACAACCTTGGTAACCACATACTATTTCCCATAACAACTCTAGCGTCACGAACCTTAAGTGTGTACACCGTGCGGGTTTGGGAACCATGCGAGACATGACCGAGATGTTCTCGGTCAATAACCAACAGCGGGATCTGGATGCCCATGTTGGCTCCCACATGTTCCACGATGATCTCATCGGATGAACCACGATGTCGAGATTCAATCAATCCGTATTCAATTCCCTTTGTCTAGCGGTATTGTACTTGCCGAGATTCGATCGTCGGTATCCCGATACCTTGTTCAATCTCGTTACGGCAAGTCTCTTTACTCGTTCCGTAACACATCATCCGTGATCAACCCCTTGGTCACATTGTGCACATTATGATGATGTCCTACCGAGTGGGCCCAGAGATACCTCTCCGTCAACGGAGTGACAAATCCATCTCGATTCGTGCCAACCCAACAGATACTTTCGGAGATACCTGTAATGAACCTTTATAGCCACCTAGTTACGTTGTGGCGTTTGGTACACCAAAGCATTCCTCGGTATCCTGGAGTTGCACAATCTCATGGTCTAAGGAAATGATACTTGACATTAGAAAAGCTTTAGCATCTGAACTACGATCTTTGTGCTAGGCTTAGGATTGGGTCTTGTCCATCACATCATTCTCCTAATGATGTGATCCGTTATCAATGACATCCAATGTCCATGGTCGGAAACCGTAACCATCTATTGATTAACGAGCTAGTCAACTAGAGGCTTACTAGGGACATGGTGTTGTCTATGTACCCACACATGTATCTGAGTTTCCTTTCAATAAAATTATAGCATGGATAATAAACAATTATCATGAACAAGGAAATATACTAATAACTAATTTATTATTGCCTCTAGGGCATATTTCTAACAGTCTCCCACTTGCACTAGAGTCAATAATCTAGTTCACATCGTCATGTGATTAACAGCGATAGGTCACATCGCCATGTGACCAACATCAAAGAGTTTACCGATTAATACGTAAACTAGTTCACATCATCATGTGATTAAGACTCAATGAGTTACGAGGTTTGATCATGTTTTGCTTGTGAGAGAGGTTTTAGTCAGCGGTGCGAACCTTTCAGATCCGTGTGTGCTTCTGCAAATTTCTAGGTCATATTATAAACGCTGCTTCCACGCTCCACTTGGAGCTATTCCAAATAGTTGCTCCACTATCGTATCCGGTTTGCTACTCGAGTCACTTGGATAGGTGTTAAAGCTTGCACCGGCGTAACCCTTTACGCCGAACTCTTTATCACCTCCATAATCGAAAACATGTCCTTATTTACTCCAAGGACAATTTTGACCGCTATCAATGATCCATTCCTGGATCATTCTTGTACCCCTATAGTGACTCATGGCAAGGCACACTTCGATCGGTACACAGCATAGTATCTTTGTGAGAGCCTCGTCTAAGGCATAGGGGCGACCTTCGTCCTTTCTCTCTGATACTGCCGTGGTCGAGCTTTAAGTCTTAGCTTCATACCTTACATCTCGGCAAGAACTCCTTCTTTGGTGATCCATCTTGAACACCTTCAAGATCATGTCAAAGTATATGCTCATTTGAAAGTACCATTAAGCGGTTTTGATCTATCCCTATAGATCTTGATGCTCAATGTTCAAGTAGCTTAATACAGGTTTTCACTTGAAAAACACTTTTCAAATAACCCTATATGCTTTCGGAAATTCTACATCATTTCGATCAACAATATGTCAACAACATATACTCATCAAAAATTCTATAGTGCTCCCACTCACTTCTTTGGAAATACAAGTTTCTCATAAACTTTGTATAAACCCAAAATCTTTGATCATCTTATCAAAGAGTATATTCCAACTCGAGATGCTTACTCCGGTCCATGGAAGGATCCTTTGGAGCTAGCATACCTTTCAGCATCCTTGTATCTCATACAACCTTTCCTTCGGAGGCTGGTAAGGAAACTCGTTTTGACATCCATCTGCTAGATTTCATAAATGCAGCTAATGCTAACATGATTCCGACGGACTTAAGCATCGCTACGGATGAGAAAAATCTCATCGTAGTCAACTTGTGAAATACTCTTTGCCACAAGTCGAGCTTCATAGACGGTGACATTACCGTCCATGTCCGTCTTCTTCTTAAAAATCCATTTATCTCAATAGGTTGCCGATCATCGGGCAAGTCCACCAAAGTCCATGCTTTGTTCTGATACATGGATCCTATCTCGCATTTCATGGCCTCTAACCATTTGTCAGAATATGGGCCCACCATCGCTTCTCCATAGCTCGTAGGTTCATTGTTGTCTAGCAACATGATCTTCAAGACAGGATTACTGTACCACTCTGAAGCGATCGCATCCTTGTCACCCTCGAGAATGCAGTAGTGACTTGATCCAGTTTCATGATCACTATCATAGCTTCTACTTCAATTGGTGTAGGTGCCACAGAACAACTTCACGTGCCCTGCTACACACTAGTTGTAGTGACGGTCCAATAACCATATCAAGTCTCCACCATCCTCCCACTCAACTTTTGAGACAAACTTTTCCTCGAGAAAGGAGCCGATTCAAGAAAGCGATCCCTATTGCTTTCAGATCTGAATTAGGAGGTATACCCAACTTTTTGGGTGTCCTATGAAGATGCATTTTATCCGCTTTGGGTTCGAGCTTATCAACCTGAAACTTTTTCACATAAGGGTGCAACCCCAAACTTTTAAGAAAGCGACAACTTAGGTTTCTCCAAACCATAGTTCAAACAGGGTCGTCTCAGCGGAATTACGTGGTGCCCTATTAAAGTGAGTGCGGTTGTCTCTAATGCCTAACCCATGAGCGATAGTGGTAATTCGATAAGAGACATCATAGTGCGCACCATATCTAATAGGGTGCAACTATGATGTTCGGACACACCATCACACTATAGTGTTCGAGGCGGTATTAATTGTGAAACAATTTCCACTATGTCTTAATAGCGTGCCAAAGCTCGTAACTCAGATACTCATCTCTATGATCATATCATAGACATTTTATCCTCTTGTCACGATGATCTTTAACTTCACTCTGAAATTACTTGAACCATTCAATAATTCAGACTTGTGTTTCATCAAGTAAATATACTCAGTATCTACTCAAATCATCTGTGAAGTTAGAACATAACGATATCCACTGCGTGCCTCAGCATTCATTGGACTGCACACATCAAAATGTATTACTTCCAACAAGTTGCTTTTTTTGTTCCATTTCACTGAAAAACGAGGCTTTCAGTCATTTTCCCATGTGGTATGATTTGCATGTCTCAAGTGATTCAAAATCAAGTGAGGCCAAACGGTCCATTTGCATGGAGTTTCTTCATGCATATACACCAATAGACATGGTTCGCATGTCTCAAACTTTTCAAAAGCAGTGAGTCAAAGATCCAACAACATGGAGCTTTTCTTCATGCGTTCTATACCAATATGACTCAAATGGCAGTGTGAAAGTGCGTTATATCGACTAGAGGGGGTGAATAGGCGATTTTATGAATTCTTCAGCGAGGAATTTGCGGTGAGGAAATTCATTAGCGAAGAACTACTTGCAGCGGAGTAAGTACTCGAAGTAAGCATAACAGAATACGCATGGTCATCATGATGAAATGAAGACTAGCTCGAGTCTGAAAAGCGTAATCACAGGATAACTCAAGATGAAGACAAACGGTGAAGAAATTGGTAGGGAAATTGAGAAAGTCTTGATCAAAGTCTTCAAACACAGATATGAACAAACACTCAACACGATAATGAGGAAATGAAAGGGTTGAGGAAATAGAACCGATTAGGTTGGTGAAGACAATGATTTGGTAGACCAGTTCCAAGCTGTTGTCTCGGTTATGCGTCTGGTTGGAAGCGTGAGTATTTAAACTCGAGGACACACAGTCCGGACACCCGATCGCTGAGCATGCAGCTCAGGACACCAAGTCCTCACCGTATTCTCCTTGAACTAAGGTCACACAGACCTCGTCCAATCACTCGTGGTAAGTCTTGAGCGACTTCCAAACCTTCACAGACTTGGTCACTCGGCGATCCACAATTCCTCTTGGATGCTCTAGACCATGACGCCTAACCGTCTGGAAGAAGCACAGTCTTCAAAGGTAACAAGCGTCGGATCCACGCAGGATCAATCTCTTCAGTGATGCTCAATCACTTTGGGTTTGTAGGGGTTTGGTTTTTGGGTTTTTCCTCACTTGATGATTTTCGCTCAAAGTCCTCAGAGGATGGGTTGCTCTCAAATTACAAGTGTCAAGATCTCTCGGAGTAGCCAACCATCTAGTGGTTGTAGGGGGTGGCTATTTATAGCCTAGGGAGCAGCCCGACATGATAAGACATAAATGCCCTTCAATGATATGGCCGTTAGGTGGATAAGATATTTTGGGACAGCTAGCGCGCAGCACAGCAACGGTCGGAAATTTGAATCTCAAATTCCTCAGGGCTATCATGTTCCTCACTGTGTAGGCAATCCGCACTAGCGAATTCCTAACTCCTCAGTCAGAACAAATTCCTCAGCGACCAAAAGAACTTCGTCTCTGTCACTGAAGAAATTGACTGGACTGTATGAGATTTCCAAAGGCTTCACTCGAAGGGATTGGTAGGTGTAGGATTTTGAGTTGAGCATCACATGGAAATTTTTCCTTAGTATTTCCTCGACCCCTTTAACGATCAGGTGTTTCCTATGACTCAAGAAAGAGAAAATGAAACTACGAAAACAAAAGTCTTCACGCTTCATGTTCCTCAACTGAATACCAAGTCTTCAAGGTCACACCAATTTCTTCACTTCCAAAGTCTTCAGAAAGTCTTCAGAATATCAAAGTCTTCAGTCAAAGAACTTCATTTTTAGGGGTCGACTTTCTCTGTAAATATCAAACTCCTCATAGACTTATAGACCTGTGTACACTCACAAACACATTAGTTCCTTAACCTATAAGTCTTCAATACACCAAAATCACTAAGGGGCACTAGATGCACTTACAATCTCTCCCTTTTTGGTGATTGATGACAATATAGGTTAAGTTTTCAACGGGGATAAACATATGAAGTGTAAATACTGATAATGAGGAATTTGATTGCAAGATATAGAAAAACTCCCCCTGAAGATGTGCATAGTGAGGAATTTGCTTTTGAGGCAATGCACATTTGAAGAGTTGAATCATGGAGATCTCCCCCTATATCTTGTAATTCATACACGCATTTGACATATAATATGAAGAATTTGAAATGCATGATGAAATATGGTGCTTGATGTAATTTAGCATGCGTGCGATAACATTAATGAGGAACAAGCATGCAAAATAACGCATCAAGAGTATCAGAGCTCAAATAGACTTGCTTTGAAGATTTTCAAGGAGCTCAAGAGAATCAGAGCATAGTGCAAGAGCATAATGCATCAAAAGTATCAAAGCACCATCGGGTTTAAGATTACAACTCGGTCCAATAAAAGTTTCAGAAGAACCAGAGTTGTAACTTAACAAAAATAAATTACTGTTTATGGGCAATAAAATTGACCCGCTTGAAGACTAACTCAAATTTCTCCCCCTTTGTCATCGATGACCAAAAGGATCGAAACTGAGGACTAACGCTCCTGAAGAATTTCAAGTTGAAGAAGGAGCGCCAGCGTTGTTGGGGTCGGTTGTTGTAGTAGGTCTTGCTGCGGTGTCATCCAAGTCTTCATTTTCATCAGTGTCGCGCGATGAAGAATAGGATCTGGCCACCAAGGAAGGAACTTTGAATTTCTTGCATTTCTTCGGAGGAGGTGCAGACCAGTCAAATTCTTCCTTGAGTCCCATTGACGTCAGTTCTTCCGCATTGTAGACATGTGAAAGAACAGCCCAGGTGCGTTTGAAGGTTTCATGGAGGTAGTAGTGGTTCTTCTTCACTGCATTGTGTGTTGAGGTCATGTTGTGAAGAATTGACCAAGCGACGCTTGACCCATTTATGATTGCGATCAACCTTGATGAAGGCGAGGAGTAACTCAGGATCAGTCACACCACAGGTGCGATAGCTTGAGGACTTTGCTTGAGGGAGGTATTGGGCGAGTCATGTGTGGCGAGTCATCATTGGTGGAGTAGGATGCTGCTTTGCGAAACTGTCCATCAATGGGCGAATGCCTTCATCTATCACAGCAATGATAGCCTTGCCCTTGTCATCGGTGAGGTAAATGTCCGTTTGAGGACTTCAATAGAGGGCAAGTAGCTACGATGGTTGAGTATCAACCTTGTAATTGAGTGAAGACCTTGTCTGATGAATCTCATTATCCAAAGGCGCATAAGGCTTCACTCAAATGGTGACATAGCAATGTTTGCGAGTCCTCATGAAGAAATCATGGAAGTTGGCGGGCAGCGCCATGGATGATGTTGAAAAGCATATTCTTCATGATGCCAGCGACTTCTTCATCATTCAGTCGTGGCCTTTGATAGGACCCATTGTCTTTGTCGAATCCGATAGACGATCTGAGGCACATACAATAATTCCTTGACGAGGAATTTGGTTCTTGGGGCCTGCCCTGGCTTCAAAGGCTTCATCAGCACTTGCATATAGTGATTTGAAAGTTTTGGTTCGTTGTAGATACAACGAGCACCATCAAGTGGAGGACTGAGTGGTAGAGCACGAAGCAATTCAGTTGCTGGTGCCTTGTAGTGAGTATTTTCAGACATCGGTCTAATACCCATGAGTTCACGTCTTGACATCTCGGTGATGTGCAGCGTTGCATAGAATTGAAGAATGAGTTCTTCATTCCAGTCATAGATATCGGTGCAGAAATTCAGAAGTCTGCGTCGTGAAGAACACCGAGGACTGGCTCAAAGCAGGCGAGACTCCATGTCCACATGATGAATATGAGCATGATCGAAGACTTTGTCTTTGTTGAAGAACACCGAGGAATAGAAGTTGGCTTGGTGGCAGTCCTAAGCGCCTCTTCCTTATGCGAGCAGAATCATATGGATTATAGTTAGTGAAGAATATGTGCTCGGCAAAGAAATCATCAACCTTGAACTTTTGTTTGCTTGAGAGCGGATTCTTTTGCTTGGGCGAGAGGGTGTCGAGAGTTGCATCACCACCTCGGGAATCGCGAGCTCAGGTTCTTGGTGAGGAATTTCTTGTTCCTCAACAGTGCGATCGAGGATCAGCGGCAGCGAGTTCATCAACACTAGTGGCTGGAATTTCTTCATGCACAAAGCAGGTGGGTTGAGTTTCTTGAGTCCATTTGGACTGTTTGTGCGAGGGGCCGAGGAATCTGTTGGAGCGGGGTGAAGAGAGGAGTATTGGGATGCAGACTTTCCCAAAGTCATCATTCATCACGGTGTGGTGCACCCAATATCCACCTCTTCATCTTCAATTTCCTCAACACCAGCCTCTTGACTGTGAACCGAGGCATAGGTGAGAAATGGCTGGGGTTGAAGGGATTCGTCCACTTCAATTTCTTCATCAATCTGCTCGACGAAGCAGCAGAATGATGTTCTTCATCAGATCCGATTGGGATCTCATAGTCTTCTCCAAAAGGAACAAGGTCCTTTGATGGCATGGAAGAAATCGGAACAGCATCAATTGGATTTTCGAATGAACTAGTCATTGGCTTCATTTTCGTCGCAGCCGAAGAATTTGACACAGCTGATGACTTCCTTTTCTTCACTGCAGCTCGTTCTGCAGCCTTAGTTTTCTTCACATCAGAGGCAGATGGAAGAATTGGAGTTGGTGTTGGCGCGGGAGGAGCTGAGGAATCTGGTTGAATTTCCTCGGTATGGCGATCTGATTGCCTGACTTGTTCAGTTTCTTGAGCGCACCACTAGTGGATGCCACGGCAATTTATTCAGTGGTGGAATGGAATCATCAGCCTGGAACTAGCATTTTCATCAGCAGCTGAACTTCATCAGCGATCTTGGCATGTTCTTCGATCGGCTGGTGAGGCT
Source organism: Aegilops longissima (assembly GCA_021605205.1). Taxonomy (NCBI): domain Eukaryota; kingdom Viridiplantae; phylum Streptophyta; class Magnoliopsida; order Poales; family Poaceae; genus Aegilops; species Aegilops longissima. The sequence continues at coordinate 68,480,442 of CM038681.1, forward strand.
TCACTGAGGAATTGCATGTTGCGTTGGGGCAGCAACATTTGTGAATTTCTTCGTCGGGTTGAGAATCGACCTTGGCTCCTTGCCAATCAGCATAGTAAGAATCGAAGTTTTCTTTGAGGTCTTGAATTTCGATCTGGACCTTGAGAAGTTCCTCGGTGTCATTTTGACAACGTTTTCTTCAGGAACTTCTCCTTTCTGTATTGAGCCTTCTTGATCTCTCTTGCCTTTTCAAACTTCCATTTCTCTTCAGCGATGAAATGGGTCAACATATGACTTTGTCCAGGGGTCAGATGAAACTCAGGCATAGGGGTATTGGGATCTTTGTGCCAGAGATCAATATAATCGAGGATTTTCTTCGGATCCAACAGCAGTGGCACAAATGTGCCTTTGGCTCTAGCGGCCCTTTCTTGGCGATCTCTGATGATTTCCGCAAGTTCATCATCGAAGCTTCATCATCGAAGGCACATGGAATGCAACCTGTTTCTTCTTTGGACTTGGCGAGGACCTCATCCAGCTATTCCTTTGGTCTTGGCAGAGTCGGGCGGATGATGAAATTGGTGCTCTTGAGGAACTTCTTTGAAACGCCAGAGGCAATCGAGAAGCCAGCAGTCCTTTGACATGTAGCCGATGCACAGGGCGAGGATTTTGTGGGCTGTTGAAGACTTTGGTGGAGCTGTAGCAGTGTGAGAATTTGCCTTGAGGCGCTCTTTGAGAACTTGGCGTGAGGGCGCTGATGGTGAAGCACTTGGCTTATGAGCAGGCTTCTTTGGCATGGATTTCCTCGGTTTAACCGAGGCCTCGATGCTTGATAGCGATGGCAGAATCCTCATTGAATTTCTTCACTGCCTCCTTGGCTTGTCTTGCCAATTTAGCTTGGCGCTTAGCCCATTCTTCAGGAAAGTCCTCACCACGTTTGATGCTTGTGGGATCAGCTACTTGGCAGTGCCAATGGGGCTCTTGGGCATGGAGGATTGAGCGAATTTCTTCATGTACTTTGGAGTCACATATCGGTATTCCTCCATTCCTTGCCCATCTCCGTTCAATCTTACGAATCGCACCTTGCGCTGATTTTTCTTTCTTTGCCAAATTTAGCTTCATCGGTGTGCAATAGTCGGCATAAATTTCCTCGGGGATCTCAAGCAGATCATAACCTCAGGTTTCTTTCCTCCTTTCTGTGGCTTCTTACCGTCGCCATATTCTTGAGTTGAGGAATTTGAACAATTGAGTTCTCTGAAGAAGTATGCAGTTTTCTTCGAGAGCGCTGCAAATGAGTTAAGTTGATGAGAACCTAGTGATTCAGCAGCGGACATATGTACCTGTGAACAGAGTATAGTTGCGAGGAATTTGGAGAGGTCATATCGTTCTCGAAAGGTTTTCAAAAGAACAAGTTTTGAGGATTTTGACCAGTTGAGCCTTGAAGAATTTCACTAAGCGTTCTTTGTCTTAGGTTCCAGAGTTGTACAGATCGAGGATCCACATAATTGAGGAATCTGAAGAAAATGATTGCTTAGAAAGCGAATCAAGAGCATATAACTTGTGAGGTGTTTGTGTGTGGGGATTTGAAGAATAGAACACCTTTGAAGATTTTGTAGTGTAAGATTTGGATCAACGAGGGTAGTAAAAGTAACTTTTATTTACCTAAATGAAGAACCTGACGAACTGGGTGTTGTAGTTGTGAAGCTCGTCTGTTCAGATCTTCAAGCCCTAACTTGGCGGAGGAAGGCAGATGCGGCGGCGGAGTGAGGATTTCCGCGGTCGGTAGCGAATCGTCGGCGGACGAGGTCGAGCAGTGAAGCTCTTCCTCACGGCTGACGATGGAGTAGTGGCGGCGCTAGGGTTTGAGGAGCTCGGCGGGAGAGAGGTCGGCGGAGTAAAAGAAGTGAGGAAGGGAGAGGGGTATTTATAGACCGCGGTGAAAAGCGGTTCGCCCAAGATTTAGAGACGAGCGTGCCTGACCATTCTCCTTCACGCAACATGTGTCACCCACATCTTGTGTAGTGGAGATCGTGTCGATCGTGGGTGAGTAAAATAATGCATCATGGGATGCGGAGCGGTTTAATGACAAAACCGAAAGTTTGGATAAGATCAGTTTTAAAGTTTAGTTCGCAATTTCTTCAGTGACATGGACACGGTGAAGATTTTGAGCGAGTTTCAAATAGAGCACATGAAGAATTTGTGAATAGATTGGGTTGAGTATAGCATAGAGGGAAGGTCTGATCACATTCACTTAGCGAAAAAGCGACTTGAAGAAATAGCCATAAGTGAATGTTGTAGAGGACATAAACCCATATATATATATATATATATTGCCAATGAAGAAAAACGACGGAAACAGTGAAGATTTTGCAAAGTTAAAGAATTTGAAAAACTGAAGAAGTTCAAAAACTGAGTAATAACTCAAATTGAAGATTTTCAACTTTGGTGGTGGCGTGACCCACCGTATAAGAATGATGATTTCAGACACCGCGTACAATTGTCGTAGGATTCTGAGTATCAAATTCTTCATTAATTTCTTCACACTAAGAGTGTTATTCTTCATTGATTGAAGAAAAATGTTTCTTCATGTGTTGCACATCTAAGTCATCAATTTTGCATAAGTGTTAGGATGTGTGTCTTTTTCAAAGAACATTCGAAGATTCTAAGATATTTAGCTCACACGCAACTTGCTAAATCTCTTCTCATCCAAGGGCTTAGTGAAGATATCAGCTAGCTGTTCTTTAGTCTTCACGTGCTCGATGGAGATGTCGCCCTTCAACACATGATCACGAAGAAAATGATGACGAATCTGAATGTACTTTGTCTTCGAGTGCTGAACTGGGTTGTGAGCAATCTTGATGGCATTCTCATTGTCACAGATGAGAGGCACATTCTTCACGTTGATGCCATAGTCCTTGAGAGTTTGCTTCATCCATAGCAATTGAGCACAACACGAGCCAGCAGCAATGTATTCAGCTTCCATGATGAAGCGGTGATCGCAGATTCTGTTTCTTCGAGGACCAACAGACCAAAGATCATCGAGGAAATGACAAGTGCGAAGTTGACTTGCGGTCCACGATCACCAGCATAGTCAGTCAGAATATCCAACGAGATCAAAAGCGAGCCCTTGGGGTACCATAATCCTAGTGTTGGTGTGAGCTAGATATCGAAGAATATGCTTCACAGCCTTATGGTGTGATTCCTTCGGTGTAGCTTGGAATCGGGCACACATGCAAACACTAAGCATTATATCTAGCCTAGATGCACATAAGTACAATAAAGAACCAATCATGGGCGGTATACCTTGTGATCGAAGTCAATACCATTTTCATCGATTGCATAGATGGCCATTTGTGGGCATAGGAATTTTAGCGCCTTTGCAATCTTGCATGCGAATTTCTTGAGGACATCTTTGAGGTATTTCTCTGAGATATGAATATGCCATTGTGTTGTTGACGAATTTGAAGACCTAAGAAGAATTTCAACTCTCCCATCATAGACATTTGATATTCTTCACTCATCATATAGGCAAATTCATCACTATAACGTTGGTCAGTACAGCCAAAGATAATATCATCAACATATATTTGGCACACAAACAGTTCACCATCATATGATTTAGTAAAGAGAGTAGGGTCGAGTGAACCGGGTGTGAAGCCATTCTTCATGAAGAATTCCTTTAATGTATCATACCACGCCCGTGGGCCTTGTTTGAGACCATAGAGGGCCTTATTAAGTCTGAAGACTTTGTCAGGATTCTTTGGATCTTCAAAACCTGGGGGTTGAGCAACATATACTTCTTCCTCAAGCTTACCATTGAGGAATGCACTTTTCACATCCATTTGATATAAAGTGATATTGTGATGGTTAGCATAGGCGAGTAATATTCGAATAGACTCAAGTCTAGCGACAGGTGCAAAAGTTTCATCGAAATCAATTCCTTCAACCTGTGTGTAGCCTTGAGCTACTAGTCGTGCCTTATTCCTCACCACAAGACCATTTTCATCTTGCTTGTTGCGGTAGATCCACTTTGTGCCAATGATATTATGCTTGCGAGGATCTGGACGTTTGACCAGTTCCCAGACATTGTTGAGCTCGAACTGATGTAATTCTTCTTGCATAGCCTGAATCCACTCCGGCTCCAGAAATGCTTCATCTACCTTAGTGGGCTCTGTGATAGAGACAAAAGCATAGTGCCCACAAAAGTTAGATAAATGTGAAGCTTTTGAGCGTGTGAGAGGACCTGGCGCTTTAATGTCATCGATGATCTTGTCAACTTGCACTTCTTTTGCAACACGAGGATGAGCTGGTTGTCGTCGAGGAATTTGATCATTTTCCTCAGCACCATTGTCTTCAGCATTATCTTCAGGTGCATCAGCTCGACGTTCTTCACAGGAATGAATTCTTCAGCAGATTCTTCAGTAGGAATGACATCCTCAGTTGCCTTGAACTTGATAGATTCCCCAGGTGTTGGTTCATCTAACACAGAAGGTAGGTGCTCTATTGGGTTTCTTGTCAGTGAGGAGTTCATAGGCAGTCTTCTTGAAGAATTTGTGACACTACTAGAAAAAGGGCTATAGATGGGATTGACACTAATGGCGCACGAAAAGTAGGTGCGCCATTAGTATATACTAATAAGCGCACCACCTTCGATCGCCATTAGAGTTGAAACTACTAATGGCGCACTAGGCAAAGGTGCGCCATTAGTATCAAATTTTTGAACTAGCGCGCTGTCCAAACATACTAATGGCGCATCCGGATAAAGTGCGCCATTAGTACTTGTAACTACTAATGGCGCACCAGGAAAAGGGTGCGCCACTAGTATCAAATTTTTTTTTTTGAACTAGTGCGCCTGTCCAAACATACTAATGGCGCATCCGGACGAAGTGCGCCATTAGTAGTTGTAACTACTAATGGCGCACGGTGCAAAGGGTGCGCCATTAGTATCAATTTTTTTATTTTAACTAGTGCGCTTGTCCAAACATACTAATGGCGCATCAAGATGAAATCGCCATTAGTAGTTTAATCTAGTAATGGCGCCTCGGAATCGATCGCCATTAGTATTTTTTTCTTTTGCAAAACTACTAATGGCGCACCGCATGAAAAGTGCGCCATTAGTTACCTGGATTACTAATGGCGCATTTAGTCTGGTGCGCCATTAGTAAGTGGGCAGCAACAAGATATTTTGGACAACCTCTCCTACCCACACTCACTTTCTCCCCACTTCATTCTCTCCACCTCCTCCTTGTCTCGGTGCCTCCTCTTTTCACCTCATTTCCACCATAGATTCATTCAAATTAAGTGGTTAAATTACCTTGTTTTAATAGGTAAGTAAGGGGAAGCTATATTTATGTTGTTCTCCTACAAAAATGTGCACATGCACTTTTTACGGCCTAGCTAGATCTATGTATGTTAGTGGTGTTGCATATGTTTGTGGTGTTGCAAATGTGTTTGTGTTTGGAGGTGTACGGTATTTGAAATCGATAGTTGCCAATATTTTGCGGAATGTTGATTCATTTCTGTTTAGTGAAATTTTGGCATTAAGCATTCTTTTGGTCCTATTTTAGGGAAAGTCATGCCAAATTTTTGTTTGGTTCTAAAATATCGTTTTGCTCTACCCATGAGCGACCATAGTCCGCACGATGACGAAGGCATCGTGAATAGGTTTTTGAGGTCCTTGAAGGCGAGATGCTTCAAAAGAGCGAGGCGGAGATAAGATGTCGATGTCGAAGTTGCAAGCTGAAGAGCCTTATTGCGGACCCGGATTCGAACAGGTCGGGACCACCTGCTCTTGCGTGGTTTCATGGATGGCTATCGGTGGCAAGGTGATGAAGATGACTCTGAAGTCGTCCATGGGGGCGGGCAAGAAATGAGGAAGGGCAGCAAGACAACCACAGCGGCTCGGGCGGGCGAAAGACAAAGAATCCCTAGGAGATGATCACGACGGTGATGTTGTACACAGTCATCATGTAGAAGATGCAGGACATGATGATGAGGAAGATGCGGGAGCAGGCGACGGGCATGATCATGAAGATGATGATGCGGCGGAGCGAGCGACGCTGGACCATCGATGGGCTGGGTGCAGGACCCTCATATTCAAGAGCTGCTTCTCAAGCGAGGCGGATAACGCCAGAGCTGCCGCCGAGAGAAAGCCAAGATGGATCAACTTGAGGTAGGCGGTTACTCCATTGTATGAAGGATGCATGCCGAGGATACCGCTTTGAAAGTAACGCTCATGGCTCGGAGATGAAGGTAAAACACAAAATGACCGGCGCGTGCTTCGGCGAGAACATGTCATTACAGCACGAACGTCTTCCCAAGGGGAACAAGTGCCCGACCAGTTTGGAGGCGAAGAAAATCGTGTGTCCTCTCGATTTACCGCCGTGAAATACCATGTGTGCATGAACAATTGCATCATTTATCGGAGCGAGCACGCGAGTCTACCATATGTCCGGTGTCGGCGTCACTCGATACAAGAAGAGGAAGAAAGCTCCTCGAAAAGTGGTGTGGTACTTTCCGATCACTCCTCGTCTGCAGCGCTATTTCGCGGACCCTAAGGTAGCAAAGCTCCTGCGTTAGCAGCGGATAGGGAGGAGAAGAAGCGAGAAGATGGCGCAAATGATCCGGAGATAGATAAAAAGACAAGATGCTGAGTCACCCTAAGGATGCGAGCGATGGCAGCGTTGAACTTCAAGACTCGAATTTGGGAGCGATCCAAGGAACATCGTCTGGGCGCAAGCACCGATGGAGTCAATCCGTTTGGCAGCCAGAGAAGCACACATAGCACCTGGCCTGTGTTTGTGTGGATGTACAACCTTCCCCTGGTTGTGCATGAAGAGGAAGTACATTCACATGAGTATGCTAATTGAAGGGCGAAACAACCAGGGAACGACATCAATCTGTATCTGGGGCTGCTGAAAAGGAGCTTGACACGCTGTGAAAACGCCAGCCAATACGTGGGGCGCCGCAGAGAAGAATATTTCCCTATGAGAGCCGCACTGCTCACGACGGTGCCGACTATCTCGATTCACGGATATCTCGCGGGCAGGTAGTCCACGGATTTTCGGATCGTAAGGTGCATGGATGACACAACGTATCGCCAGCTAGATAGAGATCCGGGTCTTGAAAACCGTGTTCATGGGACATCGAAGGTGGCCAGCGGCGATGACCCGTGGAGAAGCGCAAGGATCTGTTCAATGGTGAAACCGAACCCAGCGCCCGTGTACGAGGAGGGCGAGGAAATAGATAAGCTGTTGAAAAATTGGAAAGACTGCCCACCGGGAAAGAAGCAAAAGGCGCGAGCCGGAAAGAAGCAAAAAGCGCGAGAGCCGCTGCTGAAGGTATGGAAAGCGAGGTCTGTTTTACGGGACTTGCCGTCTTGGAAGATCCACCGTGTGCCTCACAGCCTTGATGTCATGCATATCACGAAGAGCGTGTGCGAGAGTCTGCTTGGTACCCTGCTCAACATGCGAGAGAGGACCAAAGATGGGCGAAAGCAAGGGCAAACTTGAAATCAATGGGCATCGGGCAGGAGCTTCACGCTAATGATGATGATGATGAGGCGAAGCAGGACACGAAAGTCGTCGTCAAAGGCAAAAGGCCAAGAAGACCGGAAATGACTACCCTCCGCGTGCTTCACTCTAAGTCGAGGAGGAGATCGAGCAGTTTTCACCTGCCTCCTAGGAGTAAAACTTCCTTCTGATTCTGCTGGGAAGATAAGCAGATACCTAGACCCAGTGAAGCGAAGTTCAGCGGGATGAAGTCTCACGACCGTCACGTCGTCTGATGACACTTCAATTGCAATCCGTGGGATCATGGACACGCACGTCCGTGAAACGCTATTTGGCCTATGCAACTTCTTGACGTCATCTCTCGGAAGTCGATTGGCGTGAGGCAACTCGAAGGCTACGAGGAAGAGATCATGGTGATACTATGCGAGCTTGAGATGTACTTCCGGCCGCATTCTTGACGTTATGGTGCATCTGCTGGTCCATATAGTGGAGGATATCATCCAACTCGGGCCGACGTTCCTGCACAGCATGATGCCGTTCGAAAGGATGAATGGTGTCATCAAAGGATACGTTCGCAACATGTCACGTCCAGAAGGAAGCATAGCCAGGGGCTTTCTGACCGAAGAGTGCATCTCCTACTGCACGAATTATCTAGGCATCGAGAACCCCGTTGGTCTGCCCGTCAACAGGCACCTCGGCAGGCTCGCTGGATGGGGTTACCGTGAGGGTCGCCGCGAAATGCATGTCGACTTCGATGGTCGACTCGCCGACTTTGAAAGAGCAAACCTAGTCGCGCTACAACACATAGACGTGGTCGATCCTTGGGTGGTACAGCACAAAACCTTTATTAAGAAGGCGTACAATGACCGAGGCCAGCGAGAGGGCGGACGGAGATATACTCAAAGAGCACAACTCATGTTTCACGCGTTGGTTCAAGCAGAAGCTTCTGGCGTACCCTTTACATGAGGATTCTTCTGCGAAAGAACAACTCATATTCGCCTTGTCACAGGGCGCCGAGCACAACCTGATGACCTATGAGGCGTCACGATATCAATGGCTACACATTCTACACGAGGCCAAGGACATGAAGAGCGATGGTTATCGAACTCCGGGTAACGATGGAATCCTACACGGTAACGACAAGGACAGATACTACGGAAGGATCGAGGAGATCTGGGAGCTGAGCTACTGTTGGAGAGAAGGTCCGATGTTCCATGTCGAGATGGGCCAAGAACGTCATAAAAGAAGACCGGTATTTCACCACCATGGTTATACCCGAAGCCAAATCCAAGACCATGGGCATAAGCGTCACCGCAAAAAATGAGCCATGGTGCTGGCTTCCCAAGTGGACCAATGCTTCTTCATTACCGACCCGCCAAAGCCCGGTCGTGTTGTCGTGAGGAGAGGCAAAAGGAAGATCATCGGAATGGATGGAGTAGCCAATGAGCAAGACTTGACAAATCGGCGACCGAGGATCGAACATGGCGACGATGATGAAGTAGCAGCATACACCACAAGAAGAAGCAGGACCACCCTACCTAAAGGCGTCCGTTCCATAGAAGAACTCCATTTGCGAAAAAGAAGGGCAAGAAGATTGTGAAGAGATAGCTAGCTAAGATCGATTGTATTTAAATCGTAGACTTCATTTCTCGATTGTATTTCATGGGCACTTTTGAACTATCATGAATATTTTTAATTTCATGGACACTCGATCCCCTCCATCTCGACCCCCTCCATCTCGATCGCTATCCCACCTCGCCAGATCCGGTCCACCGGCCGCCGCGCCCCGCCCGCACCCTCGATTCCCTACTCAACCACCGCCACGACCCCACGCACCCTCCCTACTCAACCGCCACGACCCCCGCACCCTCCCTACTCAACCGCCGCCGACCCCCGCACCCCGCACCTCCCGCTCCACCGGCATTACTGTTTGATGATATTTTTTAAAAAAAATATTACTGTCTTATAAAAAAATATTACTGTTATGATTTAAACAAGTTTGAACATATTTAAACACAAGTAAGTATCAAAAAGCATTTTTAATGCATAACCGCCGCCCGATCCGGTCCACCGGCCGCCGACGACGACCGCCCGCACCCTCGATTCCCCTACTCAACCGCCGCCGCCGACCCCCCGCACCCCTCCCCAACTCAACCGCCGCCGCCGACCCCCCGCACCCCCGCACCCTCCCCCGCTCCACCGGCATTACGTACTATTTGATGATATTTTTTTAAAAAATATTACTGTCTTATAAAAAATATTACTGTTATGATTTAAACAAGTTTGAACATATTTAAACACAAGTAAGTATCAAACAGCATTTTAATGCATAAAAAATTTGTGGAGCACAGGAATCAAACCCAGGACCTCCTGGTGTGAGAACTGGCTGCTGACCAGTCGAGCTAGTAGAGGGGACTTGGTGTGGATGAGGTCAGGTGGGAGATAACCTGTTGGCTCGAGCAGAAATCAAAAAAAAATACTAATGGCGCACCAGGGTGAGGTGCGCCATTAGTATGGATGTACTTATGGTGCACCGAGGTGTGGTGCGCCATTAGTATTGTGTCGCCCCCCATCCATACTTCCTCCGGGCCCACACCTATCCCTCTCCTCGCTCCTCGCCTCGATCCCCTTCCCTCACCTCTCCAGCGCTTGCTGCCCGCCGCCTCGCGCCGCCCCACCGCCTCGGCGCCCCCGCCGCCTCGGCCGCCCGCCGCCTTGCCCTGCGCCCGCGCTGCGCCCGTCGTCCTGTCGCCCGTCTCCAACCACCGCCGCTGAGGCCCGGCGTCGGCGCCGCTCTCCCGTCGCCCCACCTCGTTGGGCGCCATCGCCCCGTCGCCCTCGTCGCCGGCGGCCTGGACGCCGCCCCGTCCACACCACCGTCGCTGGAGCACCACCACCACCCGGACGTCGCCTCCTCCCTGCGTCGTCGTCGTCCCCGACATCCTCCCAGCCCCCACTGCCCCGTGAGCTCCCCTCCTCCTCCCCTCTCCCCCTCCTCCTGCCCCCGTGAGCTCCCCCTCCACCTCTCCTCCTCTCCTCCTCTCCCCCTCTCCCCCTCTCACAATTTTTCACATTTTTCTTCCTGGTTCATTAGTTTTAGATATTGTACATCTAGAAAAACCAAATGCAACCAAAACTAATTTATTCAGTGAAAATGGGACTGGTGCCACAGCAAGCAGACTAGAGCTGATTAACAGTGCTTTTTACCACAAGAAGAAGTGATTTTCGCTGCTGTCAAGTTAGTTTTTCATCACGTGGCCACTCTGCATAGTTTTTTAGTGTGCAAGAGATGCACTATTCTATTCCTACCTAGACTTAATAGTCTTTTTCAAGACTGTCAAAACACTTTTGTTGTGTACATTTCTTTGATGGGAATCGATTACCTCCTCCTGGACCCGTTTTGGCAAATATCAAGATATCTGATGTATTTTCCCGTAGTGGCAAATATATAATCAACTACCTAGAGTTAATAGTCATTTTGCCTGGTAGCTACTGCTTTTTTGGAAGGAATTTGTTCCAGTGATTGAATGGAAGAATCATACGATTGCATTTTTTGGTACAACTCGTCTCTTTTTAGTTCTGTGGTGCTGTAGATTTTTTATTTTTTTTAAGAATCCATTGTCAACAATTGTTGTTTACTTCCTCCAGATATAGTTTTTCGCTACCTACAGATACACACTAGGGAAAGCAGAGTGCTCTGTGTTTGACAAAGCAGAGTGCTTTGTGATACGAAAGTATCAAACTGCTCCATGTGTTCAAGAAAGCAGAGTGCTCTGTGACAGTCAGTTATAGCGTTGTTTGTCTTGGCTAGTCTTTGCTGATAATAATCATCAACTTGTTGTCTTTTCCTCTCAAGGTTCTTGAACAGAAACAAGAAAGGCATACCTGTGACTCTATATGTTTCCAAGAGTAGGTAGAATTTGCACGCAACCACATTGTTGTGCGTGGAGGTCGGAACATAGGGAGTTGAGCAAGCTAGCGGTAGTTTGACTCAAGTCTCCTCCCAGCTGTCATGAGACGTCCATGTTGTTCTTTCTGTAGTGTACTAGAAAGGTTACATCTTACAAGTTTAGAAGTGCATAGAGGAATGTATGGCATCGTGCAGCCCAACATAATGAACAGTAGAAGTCCGAATTCAAAAATAAAAACAGTAGAAATCATTTGAGGCGTTAGTTGATGATGACAATTTTTTTCTGAACTCTACTTCAGAATGTTATAGTTATACCTGCGATGCTTTTTCTTTCTGAATGGCATGTGCAATTTCTGCAAGGGAAGATCCTTGGTTAATATCTGAAACTTGGTTAATCTACTAGATAAAACTTGGTTCTATCTGAAACAAAGAAACTATACACTAGATAAAATGGTTAGTATCTGAAGGGTTAAGCTTATTTTTGGTTAATCTACTGCTTCAAGTTTGCTTCATAAAATGATGTCTTTTTTGGCCATTTTAATATTTATTGAAATGGTTAGTATCTGGTACTTTAATCTTCCACAGTTCACCAAGAATCACTAGGAGTACTGTGCAATACACCACAAATAAAATAAATAAATAACTATGCAACAATAGAAGGTTGTGTGCATCAATCGATATTAAGTTCGGGGGTGCTATCAGTTTAGTTTATACAGGGGTTGTGCTGCTGTATTATGCCTATAAAAACACTTGTTTGGTCAATTAAACAGGGCATTGAAAATTGACAGGGCATTTTTGTTTTCTGTTGAACCTAAGCAATTTCATACGCTTGACAAAGTTGATGCTTTGTTCTTTTGCTCTGCTCTGCTCTTGCTCTGCATGTGCTTCTGAGTTTGCTAGCTATATCTCTAGGTTCTTGATTGGCTTCACTAGTTGATTGGTTGTTTGCATTGTCTGTTTGTGCTACTTTCCCCCGAGCACCCATGATCTATAGTTCTTGTTACAGACAGAGAGTTGGTCCACTAGTTATGTAGTTTTTAGGAAAATGCTAGTAACTTGTGCTTTCATATACTAGTTATGTAGTTTTTAGGCAAATGCTAGTAACTTGTGCTTTCATATCTCTGTATTGGTTCAGAGGGTGTTTCCTTTATTTTGTCGGTGTTAGATCATCTAACTGAATTTGTGTGTACAAGCCCTGCAGTGCAGATGTATTTTAGTGTAAGCTCAGCAATTTTCAGTGTAGCCACGATGCTTCTTATATGTAATTACAGTATAAAACTTCCCTAATAACAGTGTAAATTTTCCTATAATTATAGTGTAACCCTCATGCTTTCCATAATTTTTGTTACACTGAAAATAAGGCAATTAACTAGCTACTTACTTTTTTTGCCCATTGGCATTTGACTTTGTATGGAACCTGAAGCTGTATACCAACTTATCAGATTTATTGTGCTTCTTTGCCACATTTACAGCTACCATGTTGTTTTGATACAGAAACAGTTTGGTAGTTGTCCGTGAACAATGTGGTAGCTGGTACACTTACCAGGTCTTTTTTTAATTGAACCAAACTGGTACAGTTACCAGGTCAGATGATGCTTAGACTAGGAAGATTGCTGCTAGATGTTAATTTGCTGGTACTAGCTACAATTTGGCACTAAAAAGCAAAAGCAAAAGCCCTTGAGTTTGCTGATATATATTTTTCCATGTTGTGATGGAGGACTTTTTTGCCTTGTCCACCCGAGAGGCCCTTGAGTTTGCTGGAATGTCGATTAACTTCCGTTCCGGCTAATTCGAGTACTCCATATGTCCTATTTTCAGCAAAGGTCATGCTGAAATTTTCCATGAATTTTAGCATGACTTTGCTAAAAATATGACATATGGGGTACTTGTGACTAATGCATGGGCCGGGGTATCTTAGTAGTTAATTAGGTAGGATCAAGTGCCCCGGCGTACTCGTGACTAATGCATGGCTTTTAGGGTGCCTCGGTGTCGATAAAAACCGAAATGATGAAAGCTTAGGCTTTTAGGGTGCCTCGGCGTCGAAAAACCCTCAATGATAAAAGCTTAGATTTTAGGATGCCTCGGTGTTGACAAACCCTAAATGATGAGACCATGATCTTGTTCCTTGACAATAACCAACTTTTTGGCCAAACTTTGTTTCTATTTAGAGAGAAACATGGCCCTAACGATGAGGCCGGGGTTGGGCGGCAAGGCATTCAGGAGCTGTCCCAGAGATGGAGGAACAACCTCACTTGTATGAGGACGCCGCCTTCCCCACCGATCCCGAGACAAGCGATGGTACCGCCGAGGATGACCCCACCGATGCCACCACCGATGGTGCCGCCGAGGATGCCACCACTAATGATGGCGGCGCATGCACGGATGGCAGCCAATGAAGAGGCAGCGGAAGGACGGCGCGACCGTGCTCCGCACCCTCAAGGAGGAAGTTCTTGAAGTGGACTCCGGCGGAATCCAACGGCGCCCGAGCGAATAGTCAAGGGTACTCGCTTCAGCTCGGGTGCATTCTCCGAGCACCGTCTCGATCAACACCGAGAACACGAGGCATCCTGACCGAGGAATTTGCGCAACCTCCTCTTCACGAAGCTGCACGAGCGATACAAGTTCCCGCTGCTTTTGAAAACACAAGCCTCAAAGGGAATAAAGTGAACAATGCTGCCCTCACGAAGATGAGCAAGGCCCTGTCTACTTGGAAAAGCAATGTGAAGAGAATGATCGAGAAAGGTGAGAGTTATGAGAAGATCAAGGAGAAAATCCTTCGATCACGAAGATGACTACAACGACTTCAAGATCAATTGCTCGAGCACCGCAAACTCGAATCAAGTCGATGGGGAAAGAAATGCGGAGCTGAACTTAGGGAACACACACTCGGTCCGGCGGTTCAGAGTGGCGGAGCCTATATGGGACAAGGAGGGCGCGGGGCGTGCCGAGCAAGGCCTACCGCCCTCTTGATAAATACGGTGACAAGCAGACCAGGAACTTTGTCGGGGCCGGTACAAGAAGGACCGAAAACAAAGGAGCTTACCACGGATCCGAAGACCAGGGCGCTTGAGGTTGTTCTCGTAAGGAATACCACCCCGGGTAATTAGCTCCATATGGTTGCATTCTAATTAATGAAGCCAAATTTCTAAATGGTTCACATTCCTTCCGCAGCGATTGAAAGCGATGGCTGGGTCGACTAAAGCAACCCTTGGGACACCACTCTCAATAGGGCGTTGAATGTAATGAAGAACAAGGATAAGCTCGATGGCCGGCGTCGGCTGGTCGTGTGGCCAGCAAAGGCTTGTCCACAAAATGGGGTCATACTATACCGCTGGTCTGCGGAAGGAGAAAAAGACCAGCTCGGAAAGCGGTAGCGAGGTTCAAGAACTCAAGGCACAGGTGGCGCGGATTCGGAGATTGTCCAAGAGCAAGTGCAACAACAACTCGGGCGGCGATCATCGCCATTGTGCCTACCTTGATCCAGGGGTTGAGTCGTGGATTGCGGGCGCCAACGAGGCCGCCCGATTCCTAGCTTCACGGCCAGCAACTCGCAGAATGCGATGGCGGGAGCCATTGGTGTCTCCGGCGGAGGCGGCATTGGTGTCTCCGGCGCCGCACGGAGCTTAATGCACCGGGTGTCGCGCGCCGGCACCTCTGCAGCAAGCGGCCCCTCCGTCAATCTGCCGCCCGCCGTTGGCGGTGCCTCGACATTAGCCGAGCTCGGCGCCATCATCACGGTAACTAATTAAGCCTCTCGGTCGAGGACTTCATCTCCTTGCCTTTGGTCGGGCATCCCGGCGCCCTACATGTTTTCGCAGGGCGCCGCCGACGTTCCGTGCACTCTCACGCGCTTCGTGAACAGAGAGTTGGTCGATGTCGCCAAGGGCAAAATCGTTCAACGGGCAACCCTTGTTCCACGGTACCCAGATGCCACCCAACTTGTTTAGGGTTGAACTAGTTCGGTGCTGCCAGGCTGCGACGAGTTGTTACCTCGATTCAACCCGTCGGGGCCGCGATGATGACGTGATGACCCTCGGCGCTTTGCTGAGCTGGCCCCTGCTTTGGCCGAAGAGCCAGATTCGTTTGGGGGCGGGGGACACCACCCCAAAGACAACACCGCCAGTTGTGCCGTCGCCAAGTTGGCCCCATGGCAAGACCGCCGCAACGGTGACGGACATCCCTATGCCACTGGATCCAAACATGCATATGGCACAGGATCAGAACGACGACGACGACGATACATTTGCCAGCGTCGATCAGTACTTTGCCGATCATGGAGTGCGGTGGCGACTTCATGGGGCCTCCTTCTCAAGAACCCAACCCAACAAAAGACGTGCGATCTAGCTGGTACCGCGGAGAAGCCAAGTAGCAACAGCGTCGTCTCGCGTTCAGCTCTCAGGAGACACCTCCAGCTGCCGACTTCACCGAGCCTCAGATAGGCGAGGTGCGAAATATTATCAGCCCCAACACACTCAAGAAGGCGGTCTGTGAGCAGAACTCGGTCCCATTACAGGAGAAGAAGAAGGCACGCAAAGAAAGACTAACAAGGGTGCGGGCCAGCCGCACCGAGTACGATCCGTGCTCGGGGCGGGCCACCTTCACCGAGGATATCTCGAGGAGGGTGCATGTGGCGGGTAGGGCGATGCTACCGACAAATATGCTCAATGCTGCAACCGGTGCTATCGGAGTCTGCATGACAGTGTTCTTTCTTTGGAGAAGCGGCGTCTCGAGAGAAGGATGTGGCATACCGGTTTTCGTGGCCAAGGTGCGGAGGGCAAGGGCTTTGTGGATAACTCCATCGGGCGTCGATCGTCCTGCGGTTTGATGACATCCACGCTATGTTGAACCGTCATCCGCTCCACTACACCTTCGTTCGGCTATTTTCGCTGAGTATGGAGATGCGGATCATTCGCGACAAGACCCCGGACATCGTGATAGTCGACCCTTCTACATGCGTGCCAAGATCTTGGGCAGCACTGGGACCGCAAGTCGCGAGTTCTTACCTCGAAGGCGTCATTCGGCAAACCAAGATAAGGATAACTTCCTCGTGCCTTACTTTCCGAGTAAGTCCTCCGCTCAACCGCCCGTAACATATGAATTCTTAGATTTCGATTGTTTTCTTTTAACATTCCGTGTTTTCTGCGGTGACACACATTGCACGCTCATCCTCCTAAGCCCCAAATATTCCATGGCCACGTATTTCGACCGGACCGTCGATCGAACGTAGACTACACAAATGTCAAGAAGGTTCTTGATGATGTTCTCCCGCCTCGCCTAATCTGGAGGCACCTTCACCAGGCCTATTCGTAAATCACGGCAAGCACGTGTTCTCCCACAATCTGACGTTCTGCTGCATCAAGCAGCCGCTGGCGGTCGGAAGGGTGCCTACTCGCCATCCATCACATGCGGGCGATCGTGCGGGACCACATCAACTTCGCTACTGAGTAAACTCCAAGATTGGGCGCGGCGTGTCGGCAATCCAGGGCGGACATCGACAAGAATTCTTTCGCATCCAATGGAGTTTGCGGAAATCATCCATCAAGATGTCGCCGTACCTCGGGGCAGTTCTACCTCGAAATCAACCGTCCAACGGTGACATCGACACAATGCTACAAATGCAGGATGACAACGCCCGTTCTTTCATGACTCCCACGATGAGCGGCGGCTTCATCCATGCTCCGTCCCTTGAGTCGAGTTGTCTAGTTCTGAAACATCGATTGGCTCATGTTGTAATTAAACTTTAATGAACTTGTAGTATGTCTCTTTGGTTTGAGAGTCGTTCAACTTAGATGTAATCGATGCTATTAATGTCTTGCTTTTCTCTTCCGATCGTTTTGTTGCATACTTATATATTGCTTATGTATTGTCGTGAATTGGTACTAACGTTTAGTTTGGCTAGTACATAGCGATGCCGTCGTATGTCGTGTACAAGGGTAAGGTTCCGGAGTCTCGGTGGCGGGAGGAGTGTCGGAGACAGGTTCACCGATTCAGCGGTAACAGTTACAAAGGGTACACCACTAGGGCGAGGCGAATCTAGATCGCCCGCTATCTAGCGGGAGAGGAGGGGCGTTGGAGGAACCGGATGAAGGCGAGTTTCATCGTGATGATGCTCATCGTGTTGACCGCAACTCTCTTCTATGTGATGGTAGTTTAGATGATCGATATCGACTTGTAATGTGAAGACAAACTCGCTACTCGCGGTCTCGAGACTTGTAATATAATGTTCTATCTTTGTTCGGTCTTTTCAATTCGGAGACTAATATGCTGAATTGTATTCAGAGACTAATATGATGAATTGTATTCAGAGACTAATCTTCTATTGTATTCGATGAATCTGTTGTTGTTGTGTGCTGTCTATATTTTGTCCAATTATACATTTTGTAACCTATGCAAAAAACAGAAAATTAAAAAAAAAAACCTAATATTCATACTAATGGCGCATCACATCACAGTGCGCCATTAGTATGCCAAAGGATACTAATGGCGCATCATTAAATAGTGTGCCATTAGTATGCCGAAGTTACTAATGGCGCATCTTGCTGCTGTGCGCCATTAGTATGCCAAAGCACCTGGGTATACATGGCCCCCTGGGAGGCATACTAATGGCGCATCCAGTGGTGCGCCATTAGTACACTAGATACTAATGGCGCACCAGTGGTGCGCCATTAGTAAAATATACTAATGGCGTGGCACTAATGGCGCACCACTAGTGCGCCATTAATGGCCAAATTAGGTGCGCCATTAGTAGGCCTTTTCCTAGTACTGTGAAGATATACTCTGTTGATGATGTGGCACGCAGTATCAATTGCATCAATCCAAAAACGACTAGGCGTTTTGTATTCATCAAGCATAGTGCGAGCAACTCAACAAGAGTTCTGTTCTTGCGCTCCACGACGCCATTTTGCTGAGGAGTATAAGGAGCAGATAACTCATGAGTAATACCAAGTTCATCAAGATAGGCATCAAGACCGGAATTCTTGAACTCAGTTCCATTGTCACTCCTGATGTGTTTGATCTTCACACCGAAGTTAGTTGAAGCCCTCGAGGAAAATCGTTTGAAGACTTCCTGCACTTGATTTTTGTAAGTAACAATGTGTACCCATGTGTAACGAGAGTAATCATCAACAATAACAAAGCCATATAGAGATGCATCATTAACGACAGATGAGTAATGATTGGGACCAAAGAGGTCCATGTGAAGCAATTCGAAGGGACGAGTAGTGGTCATGATAGTCTTCGCTAGATGCTTGGCCTTGGTCATTTTTCCAGCTTCACAGGCTCCGCACAAGTGATCCTAGAGGAATTTGACATTTTCAATGCCAATGACATGCTTCTTCTTTGCAAGCGTATGCAAATTTCTCATGCCTGCGTGACCAAGTCGCCGATGCCATAGCCAGCCTTCTGAAGCTTTTGCAAGTAGACACACGGCTGGTTGTGGTCCTGTAGAGAAGTCAACAATATACAAGTCTCCTCTCCTAAAGCCTTCGAAGACTTTGGAATTGTCAGCTTCCATAATCACAACACAACGATACTTGCCAAAGATAACAACCATATCAAGATCACAAAGCATTGAGACTGACATGAGGTTGTACCCTAAGGACTCAACAAGCATGACTTTGTCCATGTGTATGTCCTTAGAGATCGCAACCTTACCAAGACCCAATACCTGACTTTTGCCTTTGTCAGCAAAGATGATATGCTTCAGATGTGACGATGATAAGGGAGCATCCATCAATAGATTCTTGTCACCAGTCATGTGATTTGTACATCCACTATCGAGAACCCACTCAGTGGCTTTGGGTTGATCATCCTACAGATGAATTAGTACAACTTACGATCTCATATACTTCATCGGTGAAGAATATGACATCAAGTTCATCGATGAATTTCATCGGTCAAGATAACAGATAAGCAGTATGAGGGCGTGTGAAATGAAAGTTCATTTCATCATGATTAGCTGCGTCCTTTCAAGCAATTTTGTCGAGCCCCCGACAAATTCTTGAGACGTTTAAAGCACGCCCGGAGACCTGACCCTCAGAAGAGGTTAGTTCTTTTCTTCACCATCCACATCTGAAGGGGTGGCAAAGAGTTCATCACTCTGCGAGCACCATATGAGAATGGTGGCATAGAGGCCAATCCATTTCGTTTCACATAAGAGGGGTTAGGGTAAGCATATGAATAAGCGGAGAAATTCTTGAGGACTTATGAACATATTGGTTTGAAGAATAATGCACATATTCATAGCCCTTAGCTCTACCTGCGAAAGCAGTGTTGTTAGCACGATGATAATCATATGAGGACTTTGATCCTTTTGAGGAATTTGATCCACGTGAGGAATTTGGTCCGTATGAGGACTTGGATCCATATGAAGAATTTGGTCCATATGAAGAGTTTGATCTGGGATCCTATTCTTCACAGGTGGTGTCATGAGGACATTCACCTGAAGACTTTCAAGGCACTTCTTGGGAACCCAAATTTTCTTCATAGGGAACCGTTCCTGCGAGTTAGTGCCAACATATCTAGCAAATACTTCACCATTCTAGTTTTTGAACAGTTTATAGTTGGAGTCAAATGACTCATCAGAAGAATGAGGAGATTCGCATATAAAGCCAGATAAGTTAGATGGATCAACTAGAGGTACATTTGCAGCAACCCATGAGGTTTTGGGATCTTTCGGGCTTCCAATATGTTCCATCAGCATTGAGTTTCCTCTCAAAGGCAATACCCTCTTTCCTAGGGTTCTGTTGAGGATCTGCTTTTAAGCACATCACAAAGAGTCGATGCCCTTTGAGGCTTTTGCACATGCTGTCATGTACAATTCCTTCAGCCCTGCATCGTCGGTGATACTAGCAATGTCCTCGGATGAGGAGTTAGTGATAGCGAGGCAGGTGAAGAATTTGTAACAGTTGAAGCATTTGAACATTCAGTGAAGAATTAGCGATTCACGTTCAATGCACTTTAAGCATGGAGGAACAAATTCTTCACGAGAAGTGCTGATTTGTTGAGCAAGTAATGAATCGCGCTCCTTCAAGATCTTCATAACTCACTCTTAGCTTCTCAAGGTCTTGCTTTCTTTGAAGAAATTCATAAGAAAGTTTCTCATGATCAGATAAGAAAGTGTTATGATGACCTTGAAGGCTGTCAAACCTAGACTGAAGTCTGAAGATTTTCAGTCAGGGCTTTAGTGCGATCCATTTCTTCACCTAACATATCATCACTCTTATCTAGCATGTTTTGAACCTTTTCCAAAGCCCTTTGTTGTTTTACAGCAATCTTAGCAAGTTTTGAGTAATCGGGCTTTAGATCATCATCGATTCATTTTCACTAGATTCGGAGGAGGTATATTTGAGTACCTTGGCACCCTTTGCCATGAAGCAATAGGTGGGGCGTAGTCATCACTTGTCTTCATCGGCATTGTTGGTGAGGTCATTTTCTTCAGAATTGAAGATGGACTTGCTTGACGAAGGCGATGGCGAGAGCTAGACTCGCCACACCAGACTCAGATTCTTCTGATGCCTCCTCTTCCTCATGTTCCTCAGATTCAGCTTCAGAGTCCATTTCCTTGCCAATGAATGCCCGAGCCTTTTTGGAGCTGCTCTTCTTGTGAGAAGAAGGCTTTGAGGATTTTGATGATGAAAATTTCGATGAATTCTTCTTCTTCTTCGCGTCATCAAAACTATAATCCTTGTGTTTCTTCTTCTTTAATTCCTTTTCCCACTGAGGACAATCTTGGATGTAGTGACCAGGTTTCTTACATTTGTGACAAAGTCTTCTCTTATAGTCACTGGATGAGGAATCACTTCTTCTTGAGGATTTTCCAAAGCGACCACGTCTTGAGAACTTTTGGAATTTCTTCACGAGCAGTGCTAGCTCTGGCCTAATTCTTGAGGATCTCCAAGGCTACTACGAGTCTTCACACTCAGATTCGCACACAGCCTTGGCCTTGAGGCACGTGTTTTCCATAGCTAGAACCATAGAGATCTCTCTTTTGACAAGCTGAAACTCATGAGTATTTAGCCTCTCGAGGATATCAGCGGATCAAGTGACTTGTAGTCAGACGCTCTTGTATCATCGGTGCTAGAGTATCAAATGAGGAATCAGCGATCTCAACAATTTCTTCACCACCTCATGGTCGATGTCGATGGCGCCAAGTGCTTGAAGCTCATTTGAGATGTCGATGAGGCAATCGAAGGTTTGTTGAACATTTTCATTGTCGAGTCTTTTGAAGCGGTTGAAGAGATTCGAAGAACATCAACTCGAGTCACGCTGAGTTGAGACTCCTTCATTCACTTTGGACAGCCTATCCTGGATAAGCTTAGCAGTTTCCAAAGCACTCACTCTTCCATACCGACCTTTGCTCGATGGCCACATATGATATTCTTCGCTTGAGAATCGAGTTGCTTGAATCTCTTCACATCAGCAGCATTCGGAGAAGGTGTGGTGAGGAACACCATTTTCCACAACATACCGAGATCGTTGTCAATTGCTTCAAGATGCATTCGCATCTTGTTCTTCGATAGGGGTAGTCCGTCCCATCAAAGGTAGGACACCCTGCTGAGACCTTGATCATACCTGCGGTCGACATAACTAAAACTCCAGGTGGTTAAACCAAAATCACACAGAACAAGGGAGTACCTTGCTCTGATACCAATTGAAAGTGCGTTATATCGACTAGAGGGGGGTTGAATAGGCGATTTTTATGAATTCTTCACTAAGGAATTTGCCGGTGATGAAATTCCTTAGCGAAGAACTACTTGCAGCGGAGTAAGTACTCAGAAGTAAGCATAACAGAATACACGCATGGTCATCATGATGAAATGAAGACTAGCTCAGAGTACAGAAAGCGTAATCACAGGATAACTCAAGATGAAGACAAACAGACTGAAGAAATTGAACTGAGGAAATTGAGAAAGTCTTCAGTCAAAGTCTTCAAACACAGATATGAACAAACACTCAACACAGTAATGAGGAAATGAAAGGGTTGAGGAATAGAACCAGTTAGGTTGGTGAAGACAATGATTTGGTAGACCAGTTCCAACTGTTGTCTCAGTTGTACGTCTGGTTGGAGCGGCTGAGTATTTAAACTCGAGGACACACAGTCCCGGACACCCAGTCGCTGAGCACGCAGCTCAGGACACCAAGTCCTCACTGTATTCTCCTTGAACTAAGGTCACACAGACCTCGTCCAATCACTCGTGGTAAGTCTCCTTCACAGACTTGGTCACTCGGCGATCCACAATTCCTCTTGGATGCTCTAGACCATGACGCCTAACCGTCTGGAAGAAGCATAGTCTTCAAAGGTAACAAGCGTCGGATCCACGCAGGATCAATCTCTTCAGTGATGCTCAATCACTTTGTGTTTGTAGGGGTTTGGTTTTTGGGTTTTTCCTCACTTGATGATTTTCGCTCAAAGTCCTCAGAGGATGGGTTGCTCTCAAATGACAAGTGTCAAGATCTCTCGGAGCAGCCAACCAGCTAGTGGTTGTAGGGGGTGGCTATTTATAGCCTAGGGAGCAGCCCGACATGATAAGACATAAATGCCCTTCAATGATATGGCGTTAGGTGGATAAGATATTTTGGGACAGCTAGCGCGCCTTGACAAAGAACGGTCGGAAATTTGAATCTCAAATTCCTCGGGGCTATCATGTTCCTCATCGTAGGCAATCCAGACCGGCGAATTCCTAACTCCTCGGTCAGAACAAATTCCTCGTGACCGTAAGAACTTCGTCTCACATCAAGAAATTGACTGGACTGTATGAGATTTCAAAGGCTTCACTCGAAGGATTCGTAGGTGTAGGATTTTGAGTTGAGCATCACATGGAAATTTTTCCTTAGTATTTCCTCGACCCCCTTTAACGATGACGGTGTTTCCTATGACTCAAGAAAGAGAAATGAAACTACGAAAACAAAAGTCTTCACGCTTCATGTTCCTCAACTGAATACCAAGTCTTCAAGGTCACACCAATTTCTTCACTTTCAAAGTCTTGAAAAGTCTTGAATATCAAAGTCTTGATCGAAGAACTTCATTTTTAGGGTCGACTTTCTCTGTAAATATCAAACTCCTCATAGACTTATAGACCTGTGTACACTCACAAACACATTAGTTCCTTAACCTATAAGTCTTCAATACACCAAAATCACTAAGGGGCACTAGATGCACTTACACAGTGCCACAAGCAGGTGGTACTATCATTACTATCTTATATCTTTTGGCATGAAAATGTGTATCACTACGATCGAGATTCAATAAACCATTCCTTTAGGTGCAAGACCATTGAAGGTATTATTCAAATAAATAGAGTAACCATTATTCTCCTTAAATGAATAACCGTATTGCGATAGACATAATCCAATCATGTCTATGCTCAACGCAATCACCAAATGACAATTATTCAGGTTTAATACTAATCTTGATGGTAGAGGGAGCGTGCGATGTTTGATCAAATCAAACTTGGAAACACTTCCAACACATATCGTCAGCTCACCTTTAGCTAGTCTCCGTTTATTCTGTAGCTCTTTTATTTCGAGTTACTAACACTTAGCAACCGAACCGGTATCTTAATACCCTGGTGCCACTAGGAGTACTAGTAAAGTACACATTAACATAATGTATATCCAATATACTTCTATCGACCTTGCCAGCCTTCTCATCTACCAAGTATCTAGGGTAATTCTGCTCCATTGGTTGTTCCCCTTATTACAGAAGCACTTAGTCTCGGGTTTGGGTTCAACCTTGGGTTTCTTCACTAGAGCAGCAGCTGATTTGCCGTTTCATGAAGTATCCCTTCTTGCCCTTGCCCTTCTTGAAACTAGTGGTTTCACCAACCATCAACAATTGATGCTCCTTCTTGATTTCTACTTTCGCGGTGTAAAACATCGTGAATACCTCAAGGATCATCATATCTATCCCTGATATGTTATAGTTCATCACGAAGCTCTAGCAGCTTGGTGGCAATGACTTAGGAGAAACATCACTATCTCATCGGAAGATCAACTCCCACTCGATTCAAGTGATTGTTGCACTTTCGGACAATCTGAGCACAAGCTCAACGATTGAGCTTTTCTCCCTTAGTTTGCAGGCTAAGAAAATCGTCGGAGGTCTTATACCTTTTGGCGTGGGCACAAGCCTGAAATCCCAATTTCAGCCCTCGAAACATCTTATATGTTTGAGAAACGCCTTTGGTGCCTCTACTCTAAACCATTTAACTGAACTATCACGTAGTTATCAAAACGTGTATGTCGATGTTCGCAACATCCACAGGGCGGCGTTTGGGGTTCAACACACTGAGCGGTGCATTAAGGACATAAGCTTTCTCTGTCCGCATAATCGCTCTCGTCAACTTTCAACTATATTTTCTCTAGGAACATATCTAAATAGTGGAACTAAAGCGCGAGCTTACGATATAATTTGCAAAGATCTTTTGACTATGTTCAGGATAATTAAGTTCATCTTATGAACTCCCACTCAGATAGACATCCCTCTAGTCATCTAAGTGATTACATGATCCGAGTCAACTAGGCCGTGTCCGATCATCACGTGAGACGGACTAGTCATCATCGGTGAACATCTTCATGTTGATCGTATCTACTATACGACTCATGCTCGACCTTTCGGTCTCTTGTGTTCCGAGGCCATGTCTGTACATGCTAGGCTCGTCAAGTCAACCTAAGTGTTTCGCGTGTGTAAATCTGGCTTACACCCGTTGTATGTGAACGTAAGAATCTATCACACCCGATCATCATGTGGTATTTCGAAACGACGAACTTTCGCAACGATGCACAGTTAGGGGGAACACTTTCTTGAAATTTTAATGAGGGATCATCTTATTTACTACCGTCGTTCTAAGCAAATAAGATGTATAATCATGATAAACATCACATGCAATCAAATAGTGACATGATATGGCCAATATCATATTGCTCCTTTTGATCTCCATCTTCGGGGCTCCATGATCATCATCGTCACCGACATGACACCATGATCTCCATCATCATGATCTCCATCATCGTGTCTCCATGAAGTTGTCTCGCCAACTTATTACTTCTACTACTATGGCTACCGGTTAGCAATAAAGTAAAGTAATTACATGGCGTTGTTCAATGACACGCAGGTCATACAATAAATAAAGACAACTCCTATGGCTCCTGCCGGTTGTCATACTCATCGACATGCAAGTCGTGATTCCTATTACAAGAACATGATCAATCTCATACATCACATATCATTCATCACATTCTTCTTGGCCATATCACATCACATAGCATACCCTGCAAAAACAAGTTAGGCGTCCTCTAATTGTTGTTTGCATGTTTTACGTGGCTGCTATGGGTTTCTAGCAAAACGTTTCTTACCTCGCAAAACCACAGCGTGATATGCCAATTGCTATTTACCCTTCATAAGGACCCTTTTCATCGAATCCGTTCCGACTAAAGTGGGAGATCGACACCCGCTAGCCACCTTATGCACCAAGTGCATGTCGGTCGGTGGAACCTGTCTCACGTAAGTGTACGTAAGGTCGGTCTGGGCGCTTCATCCCACAATACCGTCGAAACAAGATTGGACTAGTAACGGTAAGCATATTGAACAAAATCAACGCCCACAACTACTTTGTGTTCTACTCGTGCAAAGAATCTACGCAATAGACCTAGCTCATGATGCCACTGTTGGGGAGCGTGGCAGAAATTCAAAATTTTCCTCGTGTCACCAAGATCTATCTATGGAGAAACCAGCAGCGAGGGAAGGAGAGTGCATCTACATAACCTTGTAGATCGCTAAGCGAAGCGTTCAAGAGAATGGGGTTGATGGAGTCGTACTCGTCGTGATCCAAATCACCGATGATCCTAGCGCTGAGCAGACGGCACCTCCGCGTTCAACACACGTACAGCCGGGGCGTCTCCTCCTTCTTGATCCAGCAAGGGAGAGGAGAAGTTGAGGAAAACTCCGACAACCGCGATGGCGTGGTGGTGATGGAGCTCGTGGTTCTCCGGCAGAGCTTCGCTAAGCACTACGGAGGAGGAGGAAGCGTTGGAGGAGGGAGGGGCTGCGCCAGGGGAAGGGTGCGGCTGCCCTCTCTCTCCCTCACTATATATAGGGGTAAGGGGGCTGGAGGAGGCGCCCTAGGGTTCCCTAGGGGAGGGGTGGCGGCCACAGGGGAAACCCTAGATGGGTTTGGGCGCCCCCACCCCCTAGGAAACTTGCCCCCCAAGCCGGGAAGGGGGGCTGCCCTGGGGGAGGCGCCCCCACCTCTCCTGGTTACGTCAGAGGGGCTGGGAGGGGCTCACCACCCCTTAGTGGGCTGGTTTGCCCCTTCCCCTTTGGCCCATGAGGCCCTGCAACACTTGCCGGGGCTCCCGAAACACCTTTCGGTCATGCTGGCCATAGCCTGGTACACCCGGAACACTTCCGGACTCCAATACCCTTCGTCCAATATATCGATCTTCACCGCCGGAACATTCCGGAACTCCTCGTGACGTCTGGGATCACATCCGGGACTCCGAACAACCTTCGGTAACCACATACTATTTCCCATAACAACTCTAGCGTCACGAACCTTAAGTGTGTAGATCAGTGCGGGTTCGGGAACCATGCGAACATGACCGAGATGTTCTCCGGTCAATAACCAACAGCGGATCTGGATACCCATGTTGGCTCCCACATGTTCCACGATGATCTCATCGGATGAACCACGATGTCGAGGATTCAATCAATCCCGTATTCAATTCCCTTTGTCTAGCGGTATTGTACTTGCCCGAGATTCGATCGTCGGTATCCCGATACCTTGTTCAATCTCGTTACCGGCAAGTCTCTTTACTCATTCCGTAACACATCATCCCGTGATCAACCCCTTGGTCACATTGTGCACATTATGATGATGTCCTACCGAGTGGGCCCAGAGATACCTCTCCGTCAACCGGAGTGACAAATCCCAGTCTCGATTCGTGCCAACCCAACAGATACTTTCGGAGATACCTGTAATGAACCTTTATAGCCACCCGATTCGTTGTGGACGTTTGGTACACCAAATCATTCCTACGGTATCCGGAGTTGCACAATCTCATGGTCTAAGGAAATGATACTTGACATTAGAAAAGCTTTAGCATACGAACTACGATCTTTGTGCTAGGCTTAAGATTGGGTCTTGTCCATCACATCATTCTCCTAATGATGTGATCCCGTTATCAATGACATCCAATGTCCATGGTCAGGAAACCGTAACCATCTATTGATTAACGAGCTAGTCAACTAGAGGCTTACTAGGGACATGGTGTTGTCTATGTACACACACATGTATCTGAGTTTCATTTCAATAAAATTATAGCATGGATAATAAACGATTATCATGAACAAGGAAATATACTAATAACTAATTTATTATTGCCTCTAGGGCATATTTCCAACATACAGAACACGTAGGCCCAGTAGGCCTGCTTTGGAGAGGAGCTCGAGAGAGCTACCGCACGGGGGTTTATAAACCAGTGCGGTCACCTCTCGGCTAGCGAGGTGGGACTAAACTTGCCGCATCAAGACTTGCTTTGCCGACACCCCTTTAGTACCGGGTCGTGGCACCAACCGGTACTAAAGGGGGTCGCTTCCCGCCGCTTGGGCTGGCCAAAACTGGCCTTTAGTACCGGTTAGTGGCTCCAACCGGTACTAAAGGCCCCTCCTATATAAACAACACTTACGAAAATTTTCAGTTTCTCATCTGGCTTCTTCTCCTCTACACCGTCGCCCCTTCAGACGTCGTCTCCATCCTCGTCGCCGCCCTGTCGCCGCCCGTCCCGTCGTCGCTGCCCGTCGTCCCGTCCCGTCGTCCCGTCGTCACCGCCGCCCGTCCCTGCCTGTCGCGTCGTCCCGTCCCGTCGTCGGCGCCGCCTGTCGTCCCGTCGTCGCTGCCGCCGCCTGCCCGTCCGTCCCGTCCCGTCGTCACTGCCCGTCCCTGTCCCGTCGTCGTCATCCCGTCGTCGCCGCGCCCGTCGTCCCTCGCCTCGCCGGTGAGCGCACACACACACATACATTTTTTGTTTTCTAGTTATACAGATAATTAGAAATTTTTCTGTTTTTTAGAAATTGTTAGAAATTTTTCTGTTTTTCAGAAATAGTTAGAAATGTTAGAATTGTTAGAATAGTTAGAAATGTTAGAATTGTTAGAATAGTTAGAAATGTTAGAATTGTTAGAAATTTTTCTGTCTTTTAGTTATAGAAATAGTTATAAAAAGTTAGAATTGTTAGAAATTTTTCTGTTTTTAGTTATAGAAATAGTTATAAAAAGTTAGAAAATTTTCTTTTTTTAGTTCTAGAAATATTAGAAATGTTATACAAATGTTAGTTATATATATAGAAATGTTTTAATTTTTTTTCTGTTTTTTAGTTATAGAAATATTAGAAATGTTAGTTATATATAGCATTGTTAGAAATGTTATAGAAATGTTAGTTATATAGAAATGTTAGAAATTTTAGTTATCAAAATCCAATCATTAAAAAAATGCTACTTTTTGCGGGCATATAGCTAGTATTTGTTCTCGACGATGCCCGACCCGCATCCTCGCCGTCGACACGTCCGCGACAACGTCCGGCTGAACCATGTCCGGGACTGGGTTCCGCCGGGCTGGCACTGGGAGGTGCTGCCTGGAGGGGCGCGCCGCTTGATGAGGAACCCGGCCCCGGGTCCCGTCGTCGACCCTGATCTCGTTTGGTGGCGTTCGCGTGGGCCAGTTTCGGTGCGGAGGGAGCCGGCCCTGCCAGAGGTGGTACGTCGCCGTGTCGGGGAGGAGGACGAGCACGTCCATCGCTACATGGTTGCGTTAGAGGGCGGCAGGTTCTCCAATACTGGCAGTTTCTTGAGGATCTCACTTCAGCTATGATCCTGTGAGGTTCCTTCTCTTTGGGTGTCCACCGCCCGCGCCGCGGGAACCGCGAGTGTCCTAGATTCTTCTGTAGTATTCGATCTTTATTAGCTACCTAGCCAGTGATGTATTCGATATTATATCTATTATTCGACACGATGTATTCGAGATTATATCTATTATTCGAGACGATGTTTTCGAGATTATATCTATTATTCGAGACGATGTAT
This sequence comes from Aegilops longissima, assembly GCA_021605205.1. Lineage (NCBI taxonomy): Eukaryota > Viridiplantae > Streptophyta > Magnoliopsida > Poales > Poaceae > Aegilops > Aegilops longissima. Next base: position 68,509,913 of record CM038681.1, read on the forward strand.
TCGACATTATATCTATTATTCGAGACAATGTAATTTGAATACTAAATTGTTTTATATTTCTTTTGGATTAGTTAAATAAAAGCTATGGCGGACAATACCGGCAGAGAGGGAGAACAGGCCATGTTCGATATGATACGCCATCCTCACGGGCCAGATGATGATTAGAATGAAGAAGATTATGACGGCTCCGAATTTCTAAACAACACCGGAGAGGGTGATATGATATTCGATCGCGGCGACCGAATTGATGAAGTCATGAACTATGATTATGATGATGACGAAGAAAATGTTGATCTTGAAACAACAAAGACCGGCGAGGTATATATATTTATATAAGCAGGCATCTGGAGATCATCACATGTTTTAAATGACTTGAAGATATATTAACGAATCGATCTTTGTTCTTTCAGTCATCCGGATCGAGCAAATCTTCAGGCAACTGGACGAAACGAGGCCCGGACAAAAAGTTGAAGGAGGGCGTAAAGTACAATATCGAGGCAATCAGACCTAATGGCGAACCATTAGCGCCTAAGAAGATTGCGGACAAGTTCGTTCGTCAGTGCGGAGTTCTTGTGAAGGACCAACTCCCGTTCTCCCTTCAAGAATGGAGAGAGCCAGCAAAGCCACGTCCATATGTTACTTTTGTCGACAATGCACAAAAGGTCTGCTTTGGGATACTCTCATGGAACATTTCACCCTACCGATCATTTCACGAAGCGGATGTGCGAGAAAGTCAAGGGCGCTGCTCTTAGGAAGATGGCGGTTGCATTCAAGAACCACAAGAATCGTGAATGGGACAAATACGTCAAGGGAGGAAGGAAGACTCCAGATTCGAGGGAACACTAGAGAACCAACGTGCTCATTGGGACGATTTCGTGAAATTCAAGGATTCGGAATTAGCTAAGGAACGGTCGAGAATAAACAAGAAGAATGCGAAAAAAAGGATAAGTTCCATAAGTGGGGCGGTGGCTATGCAGTGGCAATGCCTAAGTGGGATAAGTCGAGAAAGAGATGGAGGATGCAGGTGTCACTCCGGATACTAAGAGCTGGCCCCCCAGGTGCAGGACTTGGTTCTATGCGCATGGGGCGAGTTGGACTCGAAGACAGGCAAAGTTTCGACGAAGGCATGTCTGAACGGAGCCGACGATGTGATACTTGTTGCAATAGAAGAGGCACGATCGGGGGTGTTCCAGCCCAATAGAGAGAACGACGAGCTTACGCGTGCCACGGGAATCCTGAACACCGGGAAGAACACGAGGCAAGGCGCTATTCCGTGGTATGAGGGTTTTCAGACTGGAACACCGACTACGTAACCCGTGCGAGAAAGAAGATTGCGGAGGAGAAGAAGAGGAAGATGTAGGAGGAGCAGAGGAAGCGGGACTATGAACGCCTTCAAGGCCTAGAACCAAGTCAAGCGGAATTGGCAGTCAAATTCGAGCGGCAGCAGGGGCAGATCGACTCACTTAGCCAGCAAAGGGGGTCTCAGCAGCTGCAGCAGCTAGCGGATGATCCAGCATTGGATAGCACCGCCCCATCCATGCCGAGAAGCAGCGTGGGTTCCGCCCCGGACGACGCAATGCTGGATAGATACCCCGTGGATGACATCACGGAGAACACTAACTGCGAGCTACACTTCAAAATGAAGAACATATCCATGAAGGTGGCGGACGTCGTTGCTTTTACAAATCCCCCCGAGGCAACCTTCCATTGCAACCCGATTCCAGCGGGCTATGCTCGTGTCTTGGTTGATGAGGTGGTGGACCCATATTCGGAGCTACAGCTTGACATTCCTAGAGGTGACGACGAGCACTTTCTCGGAGAGGCCAAACATCGTATCATCCTATGGAGAAAGGATTGCATCATCTTTCGAAGGCCACCGACACCGCGTCAGCCAACTCCTCGTCGAAGTCCGCCACCGAGTCAGCAGACTCCCGCTCCTGCAAGTCCACCAACGCGTCAGGCCACTCCTCCTCCAAGTCCGGCAAAGTGTCAGGCCACTCCTCCTCCTCCAAGTCCGCCACAGCGTCAGACGTCCACTCCTCCTCCAAGTCCGGCACAACCTCAGGCCACTCCTCCTCCAAGTCCGGCACAGCTTCAGGCCACTCCTCCTCGTCCAACTCAGCCCCGTCAGCCGTCTCCGCCGCCTCAGCAATCGCAGAAGAGACACCCCGCAGCTATGGTGCGTAGCGGTACGAGTCGAGGTAGTACAGGAAGTACAGGCGGAGGCAAGCGATATAAATATGGTCCAAGCCTCACGCCTCTTCCGCAGAGGCCTTATGACAAGTCCGAGGAGGAAAACGCAGCCATATCGAAGGCCGAGGTGGAAGCCCATTTTGCACCGAAACCGCCACCGCCGCCAAGGGAGAAAGTGCCTGAGGAAATGATTGACCACTTCATTCGTATGGCTCAACCACCAGCTCCCAAGCCTGTTGACACAAACTATGAGCGCCACATCAGGAAGTTAAATCGAGCACGTCTACGTAAGGAGGCGAGCTCGGGATCGAGCAAACAACAAGCAGCTGTCAAAAATGCGGAAAACCATTCCCAGCTGGGAGAACAGTGGCGAATCGATCCCTCGCTTGTTGTGCCAACAACACGTGACAGTACGCGCGCCCAATGTTATTGTGGGCAAACAGTTTACGTTCCCGAGGTGGGCAATGTGGTAATAACCAAGGACCTTATAATGCAGGTTGATGTTCTCAACATCACTGTTGGACAACTCCTCGAGATCGAGCCCATGCCTGTGCTTACAGAGGATGAAATAAAACGGAAATATGTCCGGGGCGAACCTTTGGTCAAGCCAGACGAGGTCAAGAAGCTCCCAACGAGAATGTATGAATTGCATCAATGGTACATGGACATTACCAAGAGATCCAATCGAGAGTCCCTCATGGTGCAAGTCAAGAAGGATCATTACTACCATGAGAAAGCTGTGACCGTTGAGTATTCTGAACTGTTTCAGTTATACAATCAAGACACACTCGACAAATCTATCGCCAGTTGCTATTGTCTGTAAGTGATTTCTTTCTGTAATTTAAGTCTCAAGCTAGCTGTAGTGATCCTTTTGATCAATCATTACCTGTAATTATCCTCACTATATTCTTTTCTGTGGTATTATGCAGGATGAAGATGTATGAAATGAGAAAAGGTGGACGCTATGGCATCGGGTTCATTGACCCAAACACCGTTAATAAATACACATGGCAAATAAATCCACATCATGAAAAGCAGGTAGAGGACAGCATGCTAGAGTTCTTGAAGCGCCTCAAATACAATGAAGATATACTACTTCCTTACAACTTCAAGTGAGTCACACTGTCTTGTACTACAAATTCTCTGTTTTTGCCTACTAGCTAGCTACATGTTTTTGCTTACATATACCCGCTTAATTAAGACATGCAAAGGTGTGTGCATGCAGATTTCACTGGATCTTGTGTATCATTAAAGTTGATGCCGGAACAGTTGAAATACTGGACTCACTACTCAAAGCAAATACTGACTATAACATCTTGTTTGGGATAGTCAACAGGTAATTTCAATCATTATTAACTATATATCTCGGCCTATTTAGTTCATCATTTCATGATATGAACTATTTAATAACCCCTTTATTCATTTTCTTTGTCGGCGGGCAGGGCTTGGGCAAGGTTCATCAGCGTCACGGAAGGCGAATGGAAAAAAAAGCTTAAATGGTTTTGACCCAAGGTAAGTAATTAAGTAGTACTAGCTAGCTAGCTAGCTGCCATCTCTTTAATTATCATGCTTGATTAATTATTATCTGATCAAATTCCATTCTCGTAAAGGCCCTAAAGCAGGCGCAGGGGACTAATCTGTGTGCATTCTGCGTTTGCGAGAACATTCGCATGATGGCGTCCGAAAGGAGCAGATCTCAAAGACAGGAATGGGTATGCTTGTCAGAACACTATTCACAATTTTTACACCATTATCGATATCTAGTCACACAACTAATACACATGCATATTGATGTCCTTCTTAATAGTTCACAGAGGTGCGGGACAAGTTCCTAGAAACGGAGCGCGTAGAAGCACTTCAAGAGGAAATAGCGGGATTTTTGCTCGACCAGGTCATAAATCCGAAGGGAGAATACTATTACCCGCTACCGCCCCCATGAACCACTTCCGATTGTCATCGTGCTCCGAAGGCACCAATTAGGCTAATGCCACTGGCTCCGAAGGCAACATGCATATGTAGGAGAAATTGTATATAGCTATACATGTGTGTATGTGTGAATTAATTAATATGGTGGTTTGTGAGACATTGATGACATATATATGCATGATTGGTTCTACTAGAAATTCTATATATATATATATATATATATATATATATATAACGTGTACAATGTGTAGTATCGTAAAATACCAGCAAACGAAAAAGAATTAAAAAGGAAACACAAAATTAAATGAAAAAGAAATCATAAAACTAAAAAAACCCCAAACCTTATAGTACCAGTTGGTGTTACCAACCGGTACTAAAGGGCTCCAGGTCCCCGGAGCTGGCTCGTGCCACGTGGTTGCCCTTTAGCACCGGTTTATGCTGAACCGGTACTAGGGGGGGAGGGGGGGGGGGCTTTAGTGCCCACACTTTAGTGCCGGTTATGCAACCGGCACTAAAGGTCCTTACGAACCGGTGCTATTGCCCGGTTCTACACTAGTGCGCTCTGAGGGCAACCATGAGCCATCGCTCTTCGAGACACGCCACTCGGCTTACTACAAGGTGACCCTCCCGAGTGTATCGGTTCTGAGGTGCGGTTCGTTCGGGCACGTATTTAATTTGTCCTAGGCATAAATAGACTGAGCAAGTATTGCCGTACTATTTGACTGATGTCTTCGATTTTCATTCTTCATTTCCTAGGTAATCTGGAAGCAAAGGAGGAGATCAGCCTGCATGGACCGTCCACCAGTCTATGAATTGGTGATACAATTAAGTTGTGGCCTCATTCGCAACTCTCTCAAAGTGTGTTTTGCAACAAGAACAAAAATCCTCTCAAGTGTGTTTCGCATTGGCAGTGTGTTTGTTACAAAATCCTCTCAAAAATCCTCTCAAGTGTGTTTCGCAATCCTCCGACTCCCCCCAGATCCGTCCTCCCTCCCTCGCGCCTCCCTCGTCTCCAAGCGCTGGCTCGGCCTCATCTCCGACCCCGGCTTCTCCCGCCGCTTCCGCCTCCACCACCGCGGCAACCCTCCTCTCCTCGGGGTCTTCGGCCCCTTCGACTTCCATCCTACAATGGAGCCCCCCAATCGTGTCCCGGATGCCCGCTTCTCCTTTTGCACCGATGCCCTCTACGACGGCAGCATGGGCTACTTGATACCCTTGGGATCCCGCCATGGCCTCGTACTCACCTTCTGCGAATTGTTGAGCAAGCTCCTGGTTTGGGATCCCATCGACGCCGACCAGCGCCACATAGCCGCTCCCCCGGGGTTCGGTCTGAAGAAGGCCCCGGTCAGTGGGGCGGTGTTTCGTGCCGCTGGAGACACCCAACACTTCCAGGTGGTCTTGGTAGGCACAGAGACAAGCACCCAACATCACACACGGGTAATCGCCCGCGTATACTCGTCGGAGACTGGCATATGGGGTAATCTCATGTCGACACCGCTTCCACCCAAGGCTTCGAGTTCTATGGACCAACCTCCCACCAAGATTACAATGCTGTTTTCAATCAGTGTGCTAGTTGGGCATTCCCTTTACTGGTTGCTCATTGATATATCGGCAGCAACTAGCACGCTGGATGGCATCCTCGAGTTTGATTTGGAGAAGCAGATTCTAGCTATGATACCGGTGCCAGTGGATATTGGCAATAATATTGCTGGAATTTTTCAAATTATGCGGGCAGAGGGTGGCCTTGGTATTCTCTTTCTGTCAAAATTCAGCGCCCAGTTATGGAAGATGATGACCGATTCTGATGGTGTTACTTCATGGCTGCTGCAAAGAACTATCAATCTAGATAAACTACTTTCCCCGAATTCAGAGATTGAGAGAGGGCCGCCCCCAATGTTAGTAGGGTTGGCTGAGTACAATAATGTGGTATTCATATGGACACCTATTGGCGTCTTCACGATCCAGCTTGAGTCACTGCAGTTCAAGAAATTTTCCAGAACCTTGTTGAATCGCTATCGATATTTTCCATTCGAAAGTGTCTATGCTGCAGGCAATAGCATATGCCATTTTTTTTGCGGATAATAGTATATGCCTTTACATTGCTGGTATAACAAAACCGACATATTACTTATAATTGATTGGTTGAATACCGCTCAAATCCTTTCGTGTTAAGCTAACAGTTTTAGCTGGTGCTATATAAATTGTTTCTTGCTACTTGTTGATCTTATCAACATATAGCAATTTTGTTCTAGCGTCTTCCTTTTGGATGTTTGTGTGGTGGCATTTTCTGTGATGGTTATGATTTGGGAAAATGTCTTTTAGTGGGTTTATTAGTATTGGTGTATTTTAACTTTATCAGATATAGCATGGAGCGAGCTTAAGCATAATTTTAGGTAACTTCTCCCTTCCGTTCAGCTAATAGTTTGAGTGTGCGGGATTCTTCATTTCTATGACAGTACCGAGTATATACTGTTTTGAGAATATTTTTCTTCATTTGATAGTAGATGGGGTTTTGTTTATATACTTGTCATGATGTATCAAACCCGAGGTGTTTTCCTCTTAACTCCATATGTGAGTTTATCCAAATATCTCATTGATGGCCCCTTGTATCTACTTTATCTGATATGAATAGTAGTATCAGTGCATAGCTGCAGTTCAGATGTTTCTGGAAATGAGATACCTAATGGTTAGAATGCCCGCTTGTAGGCAAGGGTATTGGTGGTGGACATGATGCAGCTGAACTTTTACAGAATACGTAAGATGATTGGTCAGATGGATATGCTATTGTGATGTATTAACCGAGTAAGTAACCTTATCTTTAAGTAGTAGCTGAATGATTTATTTTTCCTTTACCTCGCTTTTTTTATATTTTCTATTTACTGTTCAGTGGTTGCAACATTGCATCTGGTATCTCTATGGCTAGGGATCTATGAAGCCCGAGTGTGATTTGTATGTTGTCCCCTCTACACAAGTACTTCGTCCGTCTGAAAATAAGTGTCGCTCAAACGGATGTATCTAGCACTGAGATACATCTAGATACATCCGTTTGAGCGGCAGTTATTTCCGGATGGATGGAGTAATTGATACCCAACAATACCTTAGCATTTCGCACGAACTTCGTTTATTAACTCGGGCCTATATAAATTGCCATCTCACATTGCTGCTCATTTGGGATTATTGTAATACCTAGTGCTCGCCTGCAATTATTGTACAATATTAGCTTTGTAGGCGGTTTTCTTAAATATTTTATGAACATGCCTTTGTTTGTCACTCTTAACTCACGTATGTAATCTCCCTCTAGAAGTTTTTTTTAGATGTTGATATTTTCTAGAGTTATGGACCGTCAATTGTATGACCAAAGAGTCCAGATTCATGAAGGTTTTATCCAAAACCACTAAAACGCTACTGTAGTTGGCTGCCACTTGATAGATAAGGAAACAAATAATACTATGGTAGGTTGTAATTTTAATAGAAGCGTGACCGCAATATCTAGTAGAACACAATAATCTTCTCAAGAAAATAGATTTTATTAATCTTACTTGATATATCTGATTAGTTTCGACATCTCTATAATTTATTTTCAGACATTCTCACGAATTATTTGAGATTTAAAACATGCAAACATTAAAGATTAAATCTTACAAATACAATTTCGCCATAGTATCGAACATATAGTATTTTTCATTATAGTTTTTCACCCTTAATTTGTAACTGAATTTTACATATGAGATTTAAATTCAAAGTGAGAACTGTTTACCTTATACTGCATGAAGCTTTTATGTTTTCATTTTTTTAACAAAACCATAAATAAATATGAATATGTAGTTTTTCTTATCCTTGGCTGCCTGTACCATGGTCTTCCCTAATACCATTGTTAAACCTCTTTCAAGACTCACCTCGGATACATACATGCCTTGTGTTCTGTCCATTCAGACCAAAGTCCCAAAAGCAAATATCTTCAATCTTGACAACTTTTGGGTTGACCACCCAGGCTTCATAGTGGTATTCAAACAAGCGTCTCCCTTGCAAAACTGATACGACAGAGACATGTCTCTTCCAATTTCTAAAACATTAGAAGAGCCTTTCAAATCCGGAGCAGAAATCTTTCCCACCTCATTGCTGATTGCAAATTGGAACCTAGTCGTCAACCTTATCAATGGACTTAAAGAACAAAGGCCTATGTCCGCTGTAAAAAGCAACTTCGGGGAATCATTAAAATCACATTAAGCTCTACTGTAAAAATAGCTGCACTATCAGATGAGTCTGCTTCGGATATGAAAACTCGAACTTTTTCCATGCGGTGGCCAATAAAGCCTACAGAAGAAATATCATTCAATCTCTTGCTGACCGTCAGGGCCCTCAACTGATGACGATGAAGTCAAAGCTGCTATCATCTCAAGAACGTTTGGTAACAGAGTATCTGCCGTGGCCAACCCCCACTTGTTATTTGATCTTTCTGAGCTTCTGCAACAGGTTGATGGTCTTTGGCTACCTCTCGACCCCCTCCTCTGAATAGGAGGTTGATAATGTGGTCAAGCAAATTCCCCTGGCCTTGACAGCTTTAATGGGTTATTCATCAAGAGATGATGTACGATCATCAAAGATGGTCTTTACAGCCTTTGTGATGACTGTTATGAATCTGCCATCCTTCATATCTAGCCAAAAGATACTCCACTTAGAGTTTTAGGAATTTACCAACCCCTATCACCTCCGAATGGATATGGAATCTGCTATTCTTGACTCTTTATTAGTTAAACATTAAACATACGTATTGTAATCTGCTATACATGGCAGTCATCATTGGAGTGAATCGTGATTGAATAAGGAGCAGTTACATCCAAACAAATATTTCCTGTTGAGTGAAGGCAATAAAACCTGCTGTGGGTGGAGCACTTGCATAGTCAAATTTAGCCTTGATCAATTGAGAGGTGGAGGAATTAGTGATTACTAATTAATAGGGTGATGGGCAATGATGGCGGCGAAACACCAGCATGGAATGACACCTGGCTGGAGGGATCCATTGACCATCTAGCTTGTATATTTCAATTTGCTACAGACTATCTTGCTTGAGGCTTTTCTTTTGCATGGATTTAATTTGTTTGATTTAATACTGACTATCTAGTTCATATATTTCTGAAAAGTATACCTATTAGGTTCTAACGGAATGCACTTGCTTTATGCTTTTACCTCTGATGGGGGTATTTTAACAACTGGCATTTTAGCCTCTGATGTAGCCAAAGGCTTACTTAGAATATGTCAACAATAGAAATATTCCAAAGACTTGAGAAAAATAGAAGTAAGTTGAAGGTGTGCCACTTAAAATGAACTCTTCCATTGGTTTTGTCCAATAGCTTAGATGATTCGACTTTGGAGCTTTGGGCCCAGTTTCCACGATGTTGAAGCTAATGTTCAGTATTTGAATCATACAAATGTTGTGAGATATAAGGAACAGTACAGCCTTGTTTGACCAATAACATTGATTATTGCCCTGCAGGTATTATTAACAGGTCCAGAGATCGATGGCTTGGGTTGGGCGGAGGTTCTTCCGTTCCGTGTCTGTTTGAGATGCAGAAATGGCTTGTTGTGGTGTTCCTGTGGCGTGCCCCCTCTTCGTACTACGTAGCGCGCATCGGAGAACCGTGCGGTGGACTTGTAGGAATTTAACCGCGTAATTGGCTAATTCGCATCCATCATGCGTCATGTTAAACTTTTATCTGGCCGTTGCTAATGAAGGTTGAACTGCAGCTTCCTTTTCTTTTACCTTGGGATGCGGCGACTGAAAGATGCGTGGCTTCTGGTACTGCTCTCATTCCTTTTTCTTCTTTTTGGTATGTGGTGACTGAAAGAAGCGTCTTTGCTCCGGTTCATGTTTGCCGCGACGTTATGGGGTCTGGACGCCGTGATGGATGACGTCCTGCTGCTCGCGGCCCTAGAGCTCGATCGGTGTGCCAGTCTGTCTCTAGTTGTTGCACCATTACAGAATCTGTTTCGTTATTGCGAGTTGTTGTGCCACGGGTGTCGCTTATCGACTGTCAACTGAGAAATACCCTTCCTCCTGAACCCCCTTGAACTGCTCCGACCAAGTCGAGCCAACGTTGGTTGAGAACCTCCGTGTGCCGGGACGGGAGGCCTTCCAAAGGAGCCGGTGGCGAACAAGTCCAGGTCAAAGTGTATAGATCTGCCCGCGACATACACAAAATCTGTCAGGCTGTAAAACTCTCTGAACACGATAATTACTCGAACTAGCCCTGATTGTATTGATGCATCGGATAATCTCTTACAATTTAGGGTACAAGTCGAGGATCGACCGAATTCTACCAAGTATATCTAGGGTTCTACGATAGTTCTAGCTATTACAACTTGGAGAAAGGGAAAAGATGCTGGGGATCCCGATCCGTTGAGGCTTAATAGCTGGTGAGGAGGTGGCTGCGCACGTGAGTGTTGTAGCTGTCATGGCGTAACGGCAACGGCTCGAAAAGGAACAACGTTCCGTGACTGGTGCCAGCCGTTGATCTTCAGGCGATCATTTCATCATAGCCGTCCATTTCCCAGGTGTGTAGCTCTTCGTCAGTGTCTCTTTCTTCAGGCTAGGTGTCGATATCTTTAGTTAAGTGTTGTTGATTGTCAGGGTCCTGACAACTGCCTCCTCCAGAAGACGATCCTAGTCCTCGAGGATCTATGGATGGAAACCAGGAGCGAATGGTCGCATTGAAGAATTCTGGGAAAGTGGACTTGATGAAATCGGCGTCTTCCCATGTTGCTTCTTCGGGTGACATGTTAAGCCACTGCACCAGCCACTGTGTCACTAGCCGAGGGGGCCTTGGAACAGCTCGAGTTTCCAGAACCAGCACATGAGCTACTTTGATCTTGCCTGTCGAGTCAACCAAGGGAAGACCCGGAGCTGCAACTGCATTAGGTCCCAAATGTTGCTTCAGTTGGCTAACATGAAATACATTATGTATCTGTACTCCTATTGGTAGTTGTAGCTTGTAAGAGGAATTGCCAATTTTCTGTAGCACTTTGTATGGTCCATAGAATTTTGTTTCCAATTTCAATCCTGTTCGTATACCAAAAGCAGCCAATCTGTAAGGTTGCATTTTTAAATAAACCATATCTCCTACTTGGAACTGTCTGTCACTTCTGTTTCTATCTGCATACTTTTTCATTCTTTCTTGTGCTATTTCCAAGTTGTGCCTGAGCTGTTGTTGTATGTTTTCCTTCTATTCTAAGAAGGACTTTGCTTAACTATCTACAGGACCAGGAATAGAGACCTCCCCAATTTGAGGAGGGGGAAACCATATAAACACTGGAAGGGGGTGAATTTAGTAGCTGTGTGGTATGATGTATTGAACCACCATCCGGCTAGTGGTAACCAGGAGTACCATTTCTTGGGTTCATTGAAGGCCATGCATCTCAAGTATGCTTCTAAACATTGATTAACCCTCTCTGTCTGTCCATCTGACTGGGGGTGGTGAGCTGTGCTCATGTTTAGTTTGACTCCTAATGTTTTGAACAGTGACTGCCAGAAGTTGCTGGTGAATATTGTATCTCTGTCAGACACTATGGATACTGGCAGTCCATGCAGTTTGAAACCATTGTTGATGAATGCCTGTAGAACAGTAGTGACAGTGAATGGGTGGGACAGAGCAATGAAGTGTGAATATTTGGTAAACCTGTCCACTACTACTAAGATCACATCTTTGCCTTGTGACTTAGGTAATCCTTCCACAAAATCCATGGAGATGTGCCTCCAAGCCATATCAGGAATTGGCAGAGGATCTAATAACCCAGGGGTAGTGGCAGTGTTCCCCTTTAGCTCTCTGGCAGACAGGGCACTGCTTAATGAATTCTTCTACTGAATTTTTCATATTAGGCCAGCAAAAAATTCTTTTGATTCTATGATAAGTGGCTCTAATCCCGGAGTGGCCACCCATTGGAGAAGAGTGAAAGGTTTCAAGCAGGTGCTTTTGGAAACTCTGGTTTGCTCCAATGTAAATTCTGCTTTTATATCTGATGACTCCTGAATGATAGGAGTAGTGAGGAAGTTTAGCTGAGCCAGCAGTGAGTTGTGCTATCTGGTTCTTGCATTTTTCATCAGATACATAGGAATCCTCTATTTGTTCAGTCCAACTTGGTACTGCTATAGAAATAGCTAGTAAGTGTGGTTGTCTAGAGAGAGCATCAGCAGCTTTGTTTTCCTTGCCCTTTTTGTATTCAATAGTGTATGTGAATTCCAGCAACTTGAGCATGAGTTTATGCTGCACTCCTTCATAAATTCTTTGCTCTGTGATAAACTTAAGGCTCTGGTGATCAGTTTTAATGATCAGAAAGGATCCTAGGAAATAGTGTCTCCATTTTCTGAGGGATTCCAGTATTGCAATTGCTTCTTTTTCATAAGTTGAGAGGGCAGCAGCTTTGGGGCCCAAGGATTGAAGCCAGAGGTCTGTGTTGCTGCATGAGTACTGCTCCAATATCAGTGCCTGAAGCATCACATTCTAGTTCAAATGGGATGGAAAAATTAGGAAGAGCCAGTACTAGTGCAGTAGTGAGGCTGTTCTTGAGTTGTTCAAAAGCCAAGGTCTGTTGCTCAGTCCAGAGGAAGGAGTCTTTCTTTAACAGATTATGGAGTGGCCTGCAAATCAACCCATAATCTTTGATGAATCTTCTATAATAACCAGCCAATCCCAAGAAACTTCTCAATTCAGTGATGTTAGTTGGTACTTGGCATTGCTTGACATCTGATATTTTTGCAGGGTCAGTTGCTACTCCCTGAGCAGACCGTATGTGGCCCAAATATTCTACAAAAGATGTTGCAAATGTGCATTTGGAGTAGTTCAGAAAAAGGTTGTTTTTTTTTTGAATATTTCCATGACCAATGCTAAATGCTCCTTGTGTTCCTCCATGTTTCTGCTGAAAATTAAGATATCATCAAAAAATACCAGAACAAATTTCCTAAGATATGGAGCAAAGAGCTTGTTCATGAGGGCTTGGAAGGTAGGTGGGGCATTGGTCAATCTAAAGGGCATGACCAGAAACTCATAATGTCCTAAATATGTTCTGAAAGAAGTTTTATGCACATCCTCTAGTTTCATCCTGATCTGATGATAGCCTGATTTCAGATCCAGTTTGCTGAAAACAGCTGCTCCATGTAGTTCATCCAGTAAATCCTCTATCACTGGTATGGGAATTTTTTTTTGATTGTTTGGGCATTTAGCTTCCTATAATCAATGCAAAGTCTCCAAGTGCCTCCCTTCTTTCTCACTAGGATTGCTGGTGAAGCATAGGGGCTCATACTATACTGAATTATGTGTCTGTTCAACAAGAGTTTAATTTGCTGTTCCATTTCATTTTTCTGCAAATGAGGAACTCTGTAGGGTCTGACATTAGGAGGAGTGGAATTTTCTTTGAGCGGAATACTGTGATCACATTCTCTTGAAGGTGGCAGTTCAGTTGGTTCACTAAACAACTCCTTGTAGTTGTTTAAAACTGGTAAAACTTCAGCTGCAGGTTTAAGAGGTTCTTGTACTACATGCTCCAGGGAAGGGTGGATGTGTGTCATATAATGCAAGCTCATAGTGAAACCCACAGCTCCTTGAGAACACAACTTGTCCAGCTTTTCAGCAGATATCAGTTTAGGAGTTTCACTGGCAGTGCAGTCTACAAATGTGACCAGCTTGGTTTTGTCCTTATTGAGAGTGATAGTTCTTGCTTCAAAATCCAGAGATATGGGGCTGTGCTTTTTTAGCATATCACAACCCAAGACTACATCATATCCTTGCAGATCAAGCACTGTTAGGTCATTGGAAAATATTTCATTTCCTATTCTGAAACTTGCATTTGGTGCAATTGCTCCAGAATTCAATGATCCTCCTCCAGCTACTTTTACTCTTTTTGTGGGTGTGTTCAAGAGGGAACAATTGACCTTAAGAGCAAATTTCATGTCAATGAAAGTATTGGTACTTCCTGTGTCAATTAGTGCCACTCCTTGTTTGTTCCCAATCATGATCTGGACAGCTAGTGTTCCCTCAGAAGTGTTGCCTGAAACTGCTTGTGCAGATATCTGCATGCATTTGTCAGAACTATCAAAAAATTGCCCTTCAGCAGCTAAAACTGCTAGTTGTGCTTCTTCCTCTTGGGACATTTCTTCACTTTCATTTTCACTAGCAATAGCATGAATGCTTGGAGATTGCTTGCATTTGTGCCCTGGGACCCATGGTCCATTACATCTCCAGCAAACACCAGGTTTTCTAGTTGCAGGTGCTGCTGGTGGAACTAGGATGTTTGTAGCTGTAGTAGTAGGTGTTTTGCTCTGAGTAGTATGGAATTGCAACTGCTTATCCTGTTGGGTGACATAAGCTTGGTACTTAGCTTGAATACCACTTTCAAAATCCTTAGCCATCCAGTAAGCTTGTGTGAGGATTTTGGGTCTCTGTGGTCTTAGGTTACATCTGATCGTTGGTTTCAGTCCATTGATGAAACTCACAACATAGTAGTGTTCTTGGAGGTAGGGGTGCTCATCTCTAACCACAGCCATGATCTCTTAAAACTTATCAATGTAAGCTGCCACTGTCAATGTTCCTTGCTTGACATTGTGGAATTTTTCTAATATCTCATAGATACTAGAATTTGCAAAGCGATCACATATCATCCTGCAGAAATCTTTCCAGGGTATAGCACAATTCTCTAACTGTGCACTTCTGACCCAGTTGTCAGCTCGCCCAATGAAATAGGTGAGGACAAGTCAACCTTACATTCGTCGTGGACTTGAGCCAGTTGGAAATACTTATTTACTTATCGATCCAGCCCAGAGGATTGTCACCGGTGAAACAGGGAAATCAATCTTAGGGCCTTTGGAGATGTTTTGAGAAACTGAGTTGCGCTCAGATCTGTGCTGCTCACTTGTGGTCGATGAGTTTACGTAAACTTCGATTGTTGCTTCGCTTGTTTCAGATGTGTTTGTACGAGTACTTCCACCTGTTTTGCAGATCTTGCCTTTGTGAGCTGTTGGTTGGGAGCAGAGTCTTGTTGCACTGCTGTGTTGCGCGACGACGAGGGTGAATCAGGGTTGGGAGGGCGGGTATTTTCACCTTGCATTTGCTTCAGGAGAGCAAAAATCTCGGTCCGAACCTTGGAATTGTTCTCGACCAGTGTTTCCACCTTGCCGATCTGGGTTTCCAAGGCTTCTACCTTGGACAGGCGGGAGTTGATTTCTTCCACTTGACCTTGGATCTGACCTTGCTTGTGCATCATCGTCGTAACTTCAGCACGAAGAACATCTAGTTCTTCTGAGATCTCCTCCATGTGCTTGGTGCGCGACGGCATGGTGAAGTCACTCGTAGCTCCAGAATTTTACCACGGGAAGAACCCGGAACCCTTGCTAGAGATCACCCCGATCGGTTGCCAACAGTGGGATTTTACCAAGCCGAAACCCAACCACTGCAGCCTCGATCTGAATTTCGCCAAGATTCGACTGGCTTCTGGTACCAATTGTCAGGCTGTTAAACTCTCTGAACACGATAATTACTCGAACTAGCCCCGATTGTATTGATGCAGCGAATAATCTCTTACAATTCAGGTTACAAGTCGAGGATCGACCGAATTCTACCAAGTATATCTAGGGTTCTATGATAGTTCTAGCAATTACAACTTGGAGAAAGGGGAAAGATGCTAGGGATCCCGATCCGTTGAGGCTTAATAGCCGGCGAGGAGGTGGCTGCGCACGTGAGCGCTGTAGCTGTCATGGCGTAACGGCAACGGCTGGAAAAGGAACAACGTTCTGTGACTGGTGCCAGCCGTTGATCTTGAGGCGATCATTTCATCATAGCCGTCCATTTCCCAGGTGCATAGCTCTTCATCAGTGTCTCTTTCTTCAGGCTGGGTGTCGATATCTTCAATTAAGTGCTGTTGATCGTCAGGGTCCTGACAAAATCTGATTCCATTTTCGTCACAAAAAGAAAAAAAGAAAATCTCCTCTGCTTTTTATTTCTTGTGCGCCGCTGACGACGTGGCACAAGATGTTTCGTTCATAATAGGAAGGTTTCAATCATGGTATCACACTCCACAAGGGAAAACGATTGTTGGTTGAACCCACCGCTCGTCTCGAAGCTCGGCCGCTGCCGATCGTCTCGAAGCCATAGCCGGTTGGTCGCCTCTGCGTCGGTCGATTGTCTTGATCCACAGCCGCCATCTGCCGAAGAAAGTCTCTAAGAGCAAGACCAGTTTTATTTGGGGTGCGGAAAAAGCCGTCCGGGAACTTGGGCCTGGAGTTCCAGTGCGATGACTGTCGCTACAAGATCGGCACGTTAGACTTCGTCGACATGGCTGTGCGTGCATACGACATTGCCGCGTGGCATTTGGGCTGGCCGTGGCACGAGATTAACGTTCCAGATATCGAAACTCAGGTAGACACAGAGTTAATTGGGCCGAAGAATCTTAGCACTCGGCGGATGGATGAGAAGGAGGAGGAGAAGAAGAAGAAGAAGAAGTCGGCAATTCTCGTTGCTCCCGGGATAGTGATGACACAGCTATTTCGAGATTCGCGTTGGAGCATCTGGAGTATGTCCAGGCCGAGCGTGAGTTCTTCCAAAAACGCAAGGCCGAGCAGAAGAAGAAGGCGATGAAGGCGGAGGAGGCTAGCCCCACAACAGTTATCCCCGTCGAGTCTGACTCGTCAGACTGGATGACTCGGAGGAGGACGATGATGAGTGCGACGACCCTGGCAAGGACTAGTTCCGGGAGCAGTTCAAGATCGACGATGCGTAGTTTTATGTTCTATGTAGTTGAAGTAGACTCAAGGTAGTAGTAGTTTTAGTTTGATGGAGATACTTTGAACTATGTTTAATTATGTTTTAAGAACTATATTTGCTTCAAATGAACTTGCTATGTTATAAATGATATAGTTGTTGAACTAGCTTTACATTATCTATTATACATCATCGTGTGTTGGAGCACTAGTTTTATATCACCAATTATACATTATCTGTTTGAGTTGGAATTTTTTGCTGATGTAAAAAGACATTTATTTGTGATGTAAATTATACATTTTCACTTTTACATATTCAATTATACATCATTTATTGGAGATGCTCTTACATCTTACCGTGCAAACTGCAACCCAGGCCGCATCCTCCTCCTCCTAAACAAAGCTAGGGTTCGTGTCTCTCATCGTCGCCGCAGCAGGTCCGCCTCGTCTCCAGTGGGCCAGGGCCATGGGGGCGCGGTGGATCCTGGCAAGGGCCGACGCGAGAGCTTCGTTGTTAGTCGTTTTTTTGCATTTTGTTAGGGTTTGTGTCCTGCTCAGAAAGACGAAATGGCGACGGGTCCCTGAAGATGAAACAAATGTCTCCCCGCCTAGCCCCGTTCCAGTGGTGTGTCTAGCATCATTGGTGGGCTCGTGGGGGTGTGTCTTCGACGGATCTATCATCGGTGGATTTGCTCAGATCTGGTTGTTGTTCGTCTATATTCGTGTGTTTTCGGGTTGGATCCTTTCGATATACGTTATTCTTCATCGGCAGCGGTTGCTGTTCTGGTGCGCTGGTCCTATGGGTCTTAGCACGACTTTCCGACTGTCTACTACAGCAAATTGTGCCCGACTTCAGCGAAGGGAGGGGCGATGATGGTGGCGCGCCGTCGGCTCGCTTCAGTGATTGTAGTCGCTAGGTGATTTACGGGTTTGGATGTAATTTTTTATGTTTATGATATTCATTGTACTGCCATGATTGAAGATGAAAATAGAACGGAAATTTTTTCAAAAAAAAAAATCTCCTGCCCTGTACTGGTCGGCTCAAACCCGACGCGTGGCCTTTCTGATCCGTGGTTCAGGACGTTGCCTTTTCTGCTGAGCCAAGAACAGGTTGGGCGGAGACGGCGCTTGGGGTTGAGTGGGTAAGATTTGCCTTAACAGAGACTGACGACACTAATCCACGCTCGGTTCACTTTGAACCCCACCGGATCCTGCCGCGGTGCTGCATCTTCCTCGACTCAACTCGGACGGTAAAAAAAAAATATTTGCTGGACGTGCGGCTGCCGCTTGAATCGCCGGAGCAGTTGAGATGGAGTACGGCGGGCTCGAGTTCCTTCTTGACGCCGTCGACCGGTGAGCGCTCGAATCTACTACAGTACAAGCGTGCTAGGTTTTCCAGATTTTTCTTAAGTGCCGCGGCTCGCGGGGTAAAGGGCCGGGCTGACAGGCTAGTTTTGCTTCCGCCATTGCCGGGGGATCAATAGGTTCCCGCTGCGTGAGGAGTTGGCGGACAACCTACAGCACCCAGATCCACTGCCGCTCGCTCTGTCGCAGCCCGAGCAAGTGAATCCGGGCGACGATGATGGCCCCGATGCCGCGTCCGGGTGCGGGCAGCTGGCTGGCGGTGCCCCAAAGTGCGGTGACCGGCGGCGGCGACAAACATCGCCGCTGCTTCTGCGCAGTCTACTGACAGAGTTAACCCGCAAGCCCCTGGCTGGACCAAGAGGTATTTTTTTTTAAATAGTTCCGTTACTGTACCATGTTTATTAAGCCTGCATATGTAATTTCATCTACGTGTTCGGCTTGTTCTTTTGGAATTTTTTCCTGTGATTTAAAACGAGTTAGCTGAAAAAACTGAAGCCTGGCATTGGCATACACAGCGTTATTATCTGTTACACCATGATTTACTGTCGAAACAATGACCTGACAAAGAAACTGTCTAGTGACAAGCCAATATCCCCCTGAAAATGCAGGTTACGCCTGGGTAGTGCCGCTCCAGACAGGACGCCATGCCCTTCTCGAATGAGTGCATTGGAGCAGACGATCCGGAAATATGCCGAAGAGCCTACCAAGAGTGTGAACAGACCAGAGCTTGGGCTAACTTTTGATTCTCTTGGTGAGGCATATGACTTCTATAACTTGTACTCGTGGGAGATTGGGTTTGGAATTCGGTACGGCAAAAGCAGGATAAATGCAGAAAGGTCTAAATCAATGCAAGAGATAGTTTGTGGCTGCTCGGTGCGTTCCAGTATCTGACCGAGTCTCACTTTTATTCATTTATGTCCAAAGACCAAGAAAGGACCCCCTGTTTTTAGTTGTCTTGTGACGTAGAGAATTGATTTTTTGTTGGTCCACTTTGTGTGCAGGGGAAGCCTGCGGCTGAGAATAGCAGATCGTGCAGATGCGAGTGCCCCGCATTAGTACGTCTTTTGCGAGCATTAGACAACAGTTGGTATATCACGGAACACCGTGAGGGGCACAACCATTCCATGTCACTTGCACTGGGAGAAAAGGTTCACTGGCCGTCACACAAACATATCGATGTTTACACTAAAGATTTGATCAAGCAGCTTAGGGAGAACAATGTGAACCTTGGGAAGGTCTATAACATCATAGGGAGTTTTTTTGGGTCTATGGATACGGTGCCGTTCACAAAGAGGACACTGAGGAACATATGTGGTAATATAAATCGTGAGCAAGCTGATGACGATGTGAGAAAAACCTTGGAGGTTTTTGCAGACATAGTGGCTGGTGACCCAGGGTTCACATACCGGGTGCTAGCCGACAGTGACAGCAGGGTGAAGAACCTGATGTGGACAGACGGAAGAAGCCGAATGCAGTATCAGTTCTTTGGCGATGTGATAATATTTGACACGACATACAGAACGAACTTATATGACATGCCGTTTGGTCTCTTCATAGGGGTCAACAATCATTTTCAAAGCATTATCCTGGCAGGGGTGCTGATGAGAGATGAGCAAGCTGAAAGTTTTGAGTGGGTTTTTGCTGAGTTCGTAAGGATGATGGGAGGGCCTGCACCAAGGACAATCCTAACAGGTTGAATGCAAAACTCCATCAACTGTTAATCAAAGATGCAGTCTGTATGTTACTCCCTCCGTTCTTGAATATAAGTCTTTTTAGAGATTCCAATAGGGACTACATATGGAGGAAAATGAGTGAATCTACACTCTTAAAACTTCTATATACATCCGTATGTAGTTTGTCAAGAAATTTAAAAAGACTTATATTTAGGAACGGAGGGAGTAGTTAACTATTCATAGAGATTTGAGTTCAGTTTTAACTAATCTGAACTTTGCGTTTGTTGACAGATCAAAACAAAGCTATGGAAGTGGCGATCAATAAGGTGTACCCAGGTTGTGTGCATAGATGGTGCAAATGGCACATTCTGAAGAAAGCAAAAGAAAGCTTGGGACCACTATACACGAAGAAAAATGACTTTCAGTCAGAGTTCCACAAGGTTGTCAATCATATGCTAACTAAGGATGAATTCGAGGCAGCTTGGAACATGCTGCTTGATAAATACAATCTCAGGAAGCATACTTACATGACTCAAATCTATGAAATAAGATCAAAATGGGCAAAACCATATTTCAAAGGGGTGTTCTGCGCCAGAATGACAAGCACACATTGCAGTGAGAGTGGGAACCACATGTTGAAGTCCTACATCCCGCATGCAAGCCCGATGCACGTATTTGTGAGGCAGTACATGAGGCTTCAGTTTGACCGAGAGAGAGAGGAAAGCTACGAGGAAAAGAGGACCATGACTGTGAGTACAGTTTTATTCGTTTGAAAAATATAAATAAAATGCTGTGGTTGTATACATTGCTTGTTGGAAAACTAAAACTGATGATTCTTTTCCAGGGAGGCCTTGTCCGGAGAACAAATTTGGCTATAGAAAGACATGCCAGCAATATATATACGAGGGCTATGTTTGAGGAGTTCGGCCGTCTACTAATCGAGGGGACATCATACAATGTGACCGAAGTTGAGAAGACGAGGAAGTATGTGACAACACACAACAACGCTGCAAACAGAGAGAAATGGCGCAGGGTGGTTTATGAGGTGGTCATAAACGAGGATGGATCAGAATTTACTTGTGAGTGCGGCCAATTTGAGCACACTGGAATGCTGTGCTGCCATGTACTTCGGGTAATATATTCGGGTTTCCACGTGTCTTGCCGAAGCAATTGATAAACGATATAATAAGTTTCAGAAATAATTAACGATGAAAGGGTTGGTAACTGTTTTTCCATCCAATACTCATATTAAAACTTGTGTCCTGTGCAGGTGATGGATGTACTCCACTTGGAGGAGATCCCTCAAAAACACATACTGAAACGGTGGACAAAGGATGCAAGGGACATGCTGCCTGGGCACCTAGCTCATTACCAAAAGGATAACGCGGTAAACATGTCTTTCACTTGCAGGTGCTCGACGTTGTATGCGAAAGCCATGGAAGTAGCACGATTGGGCGATGCAAGTGCTGAAGCGTTCCAGCACATGTTCGCTGGTCTGAAAGCGTTAGTTGAGAGTGGGGCTGCTTTTGTAGAAAAAAGAGATGGCTTGGGCTTTGAGGACCTTGTTAGAAATTTGCCTGGTGGAAGGTTGCCGGGCAATGGGGAGACTGAATTTGTGGTCAATGACGGCACCTGCCATGAGGAGAGTGCAGGGCGGTCTGCAAGCATCAATGGCCTGCTTGTCCTTTGTGCTCCAGACAAGCAAAGGGGCGTAGGTCATCCGACAAACAGCAGAGAAAAGCTCCATATGAGTGCCTGAGCAAGCGGACGCGCCTCTGTAGCATTTGTCGTCATGAAGGCCACAAGCGAAGCACCTACCCAGACAGGGGAGATGCCCCGAAGAAACCACGCAAACTTGGCAAATGTAAGAACTGTGGCATGGAGGGACACCGGAGGAATACATGCACACGGCCGCTTGGTGTCGCAGAGAAGAAATAATATTCGGCAACTTAGTTCTGTTCATTGCTGGAAATCTGTCAAATCTGAGGATTTTCTGCTGTGTTTTAGAGAGCATTTGCTCCACGCTTGTTCCTCTTGTCTTTGAAATCGCCGTACAAAACTTTATCTAGTGACGATGAACCCCTGTATTTTGAAAAATCTGCAAATGTTTGCTTGCATTGCCTGATGTAGACTAGTGTCTCTGCTGCTGTGATGAGCACACGTGTCTGGGGTTGGCCAAGGTGTACAGCTACCCACCCACGACAGCAGTTTGTGCGCCATGGAGTTCAAAATTTGAGCTGCTTGCATAGTAAAAGCAGTTTGTGTTATGCTGGCTGGCAGATGCCTTCTATAAAACTTGGCATCCCCCGGCCACTTGTCGCGAGGCCGAACAGTCTGTGGTAAGGTTTGGAGAGAGGCACGGGGATCCAGCCTTTCGCTTCGTGATGGCTCGATCACTGTTTGAGTCGAGTGAATAGCAAAAAAATACCACATTACGGGCTATCGTTCCAAAAAACTACCGCTTTTTTCAAATTTTCAAAAAACTATCACAAAAGTGGTGGGCTGTTTCAAAAAACCCAAGTGCCCGAACGGTTTCAGTTTAAGTGTGTTTATGACACGTGGGGCCCGCCCGTCAGGGTTTTGTCGGCAAGAAGCTAATGGCGCGCGGGCGGACGGTCGTTAGGGCGAACGAGCCGTCCCGACCAGGTGCCTTATTTGATCCTCCTCACTCTCGCTCACACACTCCCACTCTCTCCCCCTCGCTCTGTTCCCCTGCCTGAGAGCTCGCCATCGTCGCCGACCATCTCCCTTCCTTGTCGCCTGCCAGGATGCCTTCCTGGAATGATGGGGATAAGAGCTCCGACAACGACAGCATGGGGGGCAACCTGATGGATATGGAGTACTTTGTAAGCCTCATCCTCCTCTCTCTGTCATTATTTAGGGTTAGGGTTAGGGTTAGGGTTCAATCGATTTGGGAATTAGGGTTGATGATCTGCACATATGTATGGATGGATTCCTTTGGTTTAGCCAGTGCTTGATGGATTTATTGGATGTAGGACACACCTGACACCATCCCTGAGCCACTGTGGTGTGGTGCTCCCATGGAGGAAGTTGCCAAGTGCACTCAGCACCAGATGAAGCCTAGGAGTGTGTTGCTTTTGAAGGTGCTAACACTGGGAGGAGCTTCTATGGATGCCCTGTTTAGGTCAGTAATGTAGTAAATCAGTAGCTCATTGTTAGATGAAGTCAATGTTCTTATTTGTAGAGAGTGGTTTTCTACTTCATATATGAAGTCAGTGATTCGTGGTTATTAGTTATGCTTAGTGGATTCAGTTATGCTGGATGGATTCAGTTATTGTGTAGTGGTTTGAAGTTTGCAGGAAGTCAGTGATTCAATTATGCTAAGTGTTGGTTTCTGTTTGCATTAAGTACATAGCAGAAATGCTCTGTCTTTGTAGCTAGAGTAGTGCAGAAATGCTATCTATCTCTATTTCAAAATAGTTGGCACTGGATTGAGTTATAAATGTGTACATATCCTCTGTATATTAATTGTATTGAATTGCATAGATTTTTAAATTTGTACATCTCCTCCTTGTATATTAACTCTGTTTCAACTGAATTTAACACTGAATTTATGCATTTTCTGAAGTATG
Organism: Aegilops longissima; assembly: GCA_021605205.1. Classification (NCBI taxonomy): domain Eukaryota; kingdom Viridiplantae; phylum Streptophyta; class Magnoliopsida; order Poales; family Poaceae; genus Aegilops; species Aegilops longissima. Next base: position 68,533,405 of record CM038681.1, read on the forward strand.
TGTTGTCTGATCAAACTTAAATTATTTCTGAATTTATAACTGTTGTTTGATTGAACAGGGAGGTGTGAACTGTGGTGTAGTTAAGTGGGTTGATCCTGTCTGGCCTGATGTACTTAAGAACTGCCTCATCAAGCTGTGGGAAATGTTCCATGAGCAAAACCTTGGCAGGATTCAAGACAAGCATGCATATGAGGATGAGGTTGCCAGAAGAAGGAGTATGATAATCTCTGCACTGAGTATCATAAAATGGTTGATGATGTTAGCAATATGTTTGACTGGCAGGATGGTGTTGGCAAGATTGACTACTAGAAAGCAATGGATGCTGAGAAATTTGAGAAGCAGAAGGAAGAGCTAGAGATGGAGATGAAGATGGAGAAGCTTAGGCTTGCAAAGGAGCAGAGGTGTATCCTTCAGGCCCAGGCCGACATAATTCACAATAGTAGGAAGGCTATGAAAGAGATCAAGGTGGACCAGGATATTCTTGCACAAGAGAAGAAAGAGCTGGAGAAAGTTGTAGCTGATCTGCTCAATGCTGGCCATGGGAGCAAGGAAAAACTTGAGCAAATCAAGGCCATACTAGAGTCATGAAGATCAGAGTATGGTTGATAAGTAACTAAGTTGGCCTACTATATATAACAGGCCTTGCAAGTTGATGGTGGTAGTTGTATATTTTGTGCAGCATTGTATGAACTGCTTAAGTTATGGTTACTGGAGTGAAGGGAGATGCCAATGTTTAAGTTATGGTTATGTGAAATGATGTAGTGTTCAGAACCTATCTTAAGTAATGCAGTGAAGAATTGTTTTATTAGTTCTAGTTGCTTTATTAGTTCTATAGTTGTTTTATTGCACTGAATAAGTGTTGTTGTGCTCTTCTGCTATTTTACTTCACAGTTGGGCTAAATGTCTCACTTATCCAAGGTGAGCCTGGAACTGGGCTGTTATCCAAACTTGCAGCCAGCCTACCAGCACCCAGTGTCCACCTATAAATCCCACCCTAAGCCAGTAACCCTATTGTAACCCAAGCCCCTACCTTCTCCTCCCCACAGCCGCCAGAGAAATCCCTAGATTCGTAGCTCAGTGGGCATGGACCCTGGAGAGGTTGTAGATGCAAAAGAGGATGTGGGAGACTTGCAGAGAGAGGGAAGAAGAGAAGTAGAGCATAGGGGGAGGCCAGCGGCGGCAACAAGACACATGCTTGAGTATCGCCGCCGTCGGGCTGAGCTGATCTTGGCAGCTCGCAACCGCAAGGACAAGGAGCAGTTCCTGAAGGTATTCCCCAATGGCTCTAACCCTAGTGATGATGATATCATCTACTGGGCAAGTAGGAGGGCCAACTTTCATCCATTTCAAGTAACTAGGCAGAGGTGGACCAGGATTCTGTACCCATGAGGAGTGCTCTTGTTATGTTATCTTAATCCTAGATCTATGTATGAAGAGTTCCCTGATGTGTTTAAGGATCTATCTATATGTATCGATGTATGTATTGAAGGATCTATCTTATATGTACTGATCAATGTATGAATGTTCTATCTAGTATTATGTGTTTGAATGAAAAGGATGGCTTATTTGTATGTATGAATGAACTCATGAATGATCTATCTAGTATCATGTGTTTGAATGAAAAGGATGGCTTATTTGTATGTCTGAGTGAAAGCATATTTTATGTGGATGGATGATTTTTAGGGTTTGTCCCCTATATTTCCTAGATGGCCCCCCTAAGATGGCCTAATTAGGTTGTTTAGGGTTGGCCGACAACTTGCCCCCTAAGATGGCCTAATTAGGTTGTTTTAGGGTTGGTCGACAACTTGTCCCCCCTAGATGGCCTAGTTAGGCCATTTTAGGGTTGGCCGACAACTTGCCCTCCTAGATGGCCAAATCACGTCATTTTAGGGTTGGTCGACAACTTGCCCCCTAAGATGGCCTAATTAGGTTGTTTTAGGGTTGGTCGACCACATGCCCCCTAGATGGCCTAATTAGGTTGTTTTAGGGTTGGTCGTCAACTTGCCCCCCCTAGATGGCCTAATTAGGCCATTTTAGGGTTAGTCGACAACTTGCCCCCTAGGTGGCCTAATTAGGCCATTTCAGGGTTGGTCGACAACTTGCCCCCTAGATGGCCAAATTAGGTCATTTTAGGGTTGGTCGACAACTTGCCCCCTAAGATGGCCTAATTAGGTTGTTTTAGGGTTGGTTGACAAATTGCCTCCCCTAGAGGGCCTAATTAGGTTGTTTTAGGGTTGGTCGACAACTTGCCCCCCCCCTAGATGGCCTAATTAGGCCATTTCAGGGTTGGTCGACAACTTGCCCCCCTAGATGGCCAAATTAGACCACTTTAGGGTTGGTCGACAACTTGCCCCTAAGATGGCCTAATTAGGTCATTTTAGGGTTGGTCGAAAACTTTCCCCCTAAGATGGCCTAATTAGGTCATTTTAGGGTTGGTCGACAACTTTCCCCCTATATGGCCTAATTATGCCATTTTAGGGTTGGTCGACAACTTGCCCCCCTAGATGGCCAAAGTAGGCCATTTTAGGGTTGGTCGACAACTTGCCCCCTAATATGTCCTAATTAGGTTGTTTTAGGTTTGGTCGACAACTTGCCCCCTAAGATGGCCTAATTAGGTCATTTTAGGGTTGGTCGACAACCTGCCCCCCTAGATGAGAACATATCAAATCAATTCATATCAATCAATGAACAACATATGAAATCAATTCATATCAAACATTGATCAACATATGAAATCAGTTCATATCAAACAATGATCAGCATATGGAATCAATTCATAACATACTCAGGCTCATATCAAATCAAAATAGTCCACGCAACAACATGACACCACATTACTTAATTGTTCCAAGCAGTTCAAACAAACCTTGTTCAAGGCAACCAACAGAGTTCAGGGCAAAAAACAAAGATACCAAACTAATTGTCCCAAGCATGCCTAACAAACATAGTTCAAGGCATGACAAATATATGTTTCATAACCATATTGCAACATATTCAATGGTTGCCACTGGCTGTGTAATACAAAGAAAAATTGCTTGGGGCCTTCCTCTTCTTCTTTGAACCAACATCAGCTTGACCTGAGGTTGATGCTGCCCTTGGAGCATTGAAACCTCTTGCAACTCTTGATCTGATGTTCTTTGCAGGAGATGATGCACTTGACCTGGTGTTGTTGGCTGGTGCTGAAGCTGGTGGGTACTTTCTCTTTCTTGATCCAACTATTGAGAGTGCAGTACTAGCAGTGGTTGCTTGTTGAAGTTGTAGCTGGTTTTCTTGCCCTAACTGCATTTGCTAAAGCCGGAGAAGGACCTGAAGCTGTAGCAGGACTAGAAGCCTGGGTAGCAACATATGATGTGGCCCTAACTGGAGATGCACTTGCGGTAGGTGGCCTGGGTGGTGCTGAAGCTGCTGGGTAGGATGCTCTATTTTCCTACAATTAAAACAAGTAGCAGGTCAAAAGTTTGATGCATTAAAACAACTAGTAGGATGCTCTCTTTGATGTAGAATTTTTAGAAATATTGTGCATTGGCTTAGTTACCTGGTGATTGCTCTTCCTTGTCATAAACTTGGCCTTAAGCCTGTCTTCACAGAGTGTCCATGACGGTGTCCTGGACTAGGGGGTACTCACCACGTCGTCTCCCGATCAGTTGGATTGGGCCGAGGACCCCCATGGCCGTATACTCATGGGCCAGTCCAGACAGTTGCCGCATACAAGGAAGATTCCACAAGACTTGGCGATCAAGACAAGGACTCCTCCCCCACCGGCGTATTCGGCTAGGACTCTTGTTATCCTAGGCCCCTGGTGCATTATATAAACCAGGGCCAGGCTAGTCGATAGATATACAAAATATAACAACAACAATCATACCATAGGCTAGCTTCTAGGGTTTAGCCTCTACGATCTCGTGGTAGATCAACTCTTGTAATACTCATATCATCAAGATCAATCAAGCAGGACGTAGGGTATTACCTCCATGGAGAGGGCCCGAACCTGGGTAAACATCGTGTCCCCTATCTCCTGTTACCATCCACCTTAGACGCACAGTTCGGGACCCCCTACCCGAGATCCGCCGGTTTTGACACCGACAGTCCACCTGTGGCCTTGCTTCCCACAGTTACTACATGTTATTGTGCCCATCCTTGATGTATCCTTTGGAGCTGGCACTTCAAATTCACCCTTTCTCCTAGCTGTCTGCTTCTTACCTTTCTTCTCCCTAAAAACTGGTGGTCCAATGTCTGGTGTGTTGGTGTTGGGCCAGAATTCAGTCCTAGGAACAGGATAGATGATGTGCTGGTATGAAGCCTTATACATTTGCTTCTTAAATAATGGATGCACATAATCTTCTGGGTGAACTTTTATCTTCTGCATTGCAGCTATTGCATGGTGGCAAGGTGATCCAGTCATGTCCCATCTCCTGCAAGAGCAGGTCCCTTCATCCAGCTTCACACAATAAGTGTTCTCTCCACTAGTAACTTGCCAGATGTTGGGACCATCCATGTTTGCTTCATAGTATTTAGCCCGCTTCTTGCTCTCATCAAGCTTCTCCATGTAATGTGGGGTTATTTCCCACCTACAGCTCTCTGTTTTCTCTCTGATGCCCTGGTACTTAAGCATTAGTTTGGTCCTCAACACTTCAAACATGGTTTTAATTGGTTTGGACCTAACATGTAGAATCATTTTGTTGAAAACCTCACTAAGGTTGTTCACAACCGAGTCAGTCTTGCACACATGATCCATTGCATATCTAGCCCAACACTCCTTAGGGATGCCACTCAACCACATGTAGGCTGGTTCACATGCTGCTTTCAAATCAGCCATTCCTTCTTCGTGACCACGTTCATTGAAGGACTAGCTAGCTTTGTCAACCCATTTCTTAAGTTCTTCTGCTCTAAAGCCAGCTGACTGGAAGTTGGCATATATGTGTATAAGGCAATATCTTTGTGGGGATTGAGGAAATACTTCATTAATTTCTTTAAGAAGGCCCTGTTGTTTGATTACATAAGCAAATAAGATAACTATAGTAGCATGGCTATGTGCATAAGATTAAGGCAGAGTCAAAGAAAATACCTTCTTCCTGTCAGACATGATGGTGTAGTTCCCAAACTGGTTACTGGTGCCAATACAGACTCTAAGTTGGTTTAGAAACCAGGTCCAGCTGGGACTATCCTCTTTGTAAACCACCCCAAAAGCAATTGGGAAGACATTGTTGTTCCCATCTCTCCCAGTTGCTGCCAATATCTGCTGGCATGTGGATAACTTGATGAAGCAACCATCAAGTCCTGCATAAATAGTGATACTTAGGGTCAAATTATATAACTATGTCCAATACTTACATTTCAAACAGGATTACATCACTGAAATTTACCTATTAAAGGCCTACAACGAGCAAGGAATCCATCCTTTGATGCCTGAAGGCAGTAGAACATGTACTTGAACCTTGGTGTGGGGGCTGGGTTCAAAGGATCTTCAAAAGTAGTCACTATGCACCTGCTTCCAGGGTTTGTGTCAAGCACACATTGTAGGTAGTCCCTCAAACCGAGATACTGCTTTCTATGATCACCTTGGACAACATCCAACAGCCATCAGTCTTGACCTATATGCCAAACTCCTAGGTACATGCACCCCAAACTTCTTCTTAGTATGTTTCAGAACTGTCTCTACATCAGCCTTTACATTTTATCTAACTGTGTCCTCGACAGATTTGCAACCCACTCTGCAGTCACCTTGGTACTCTCTCCACAAACTCCACAACTATGATCTAGGTGGCACTCCTTGATTGTGAATGTATCTTCATGGGCTACTTTGGAGGCAGTCATGAAAAATTCACAGCCATTCTTCCTCTCTGGGCACCAAACAATAACCCTTGATGGCTCATTCCTATGTTACTGAAAGTTTCTCAAAGTCCTAACATGAAAATTTCTCAAACCCTTTCTAAACTCATACACATTGGTGAAGCAAAGGTCCTTGCACAACTGCTCATGTGCATCAGGTAGCTTTGGGTCATACCATTTCCTCTCTTTCTTCTTCTTCTTCTTCTTCTTCTTCAAACTTCTCTTCCTTCCACAAGGTAGTCTTGGAGCCTCTCCATCTGAGTCAGAAATGCCCACATCACCAGGGAAGCAACATTCATCCGGTTTAGGTACAAAATCTTGAAACTTGGGGATCTTTGGCTGATTGTGAGCTCTGGAAGTAGGACCTGGATTTACTAATGCTCTTCTAACAAGCTTCCGTTTCTCAGGCCTGCCTTTTGCCACAACTCTCCCCTCTCCACTGTCAGCCTCTTTCTCCTCCTGCCAAAACTATGAAACATCACTGTCACCTTCAAACTGTGGTATGTCTTCTGCAACCACTGGTACGCGTCTGCCCTAAACAAACGGGTTCTTACCCTTTCCCAAGCGACATTTGGAACTGTCGCCAAGTGAGTGTGGGCGATAGGGGGCCCTTCCCACACGACCCGAACCCATTTGGGATATGCCCTCCTGGCACACACGCTCGGCAAAATGAGGTCGTGTGCGACCGGTGAGCACTCAAATACAGAAATACATACAGTAGTGCTAAAAAAAATACAATTATACAGGCAAAATCATTTATGGTCGTAAGTACATCCCACACAGTCAGTCACCACTAAATGTTTCTGTTCGTATATACATCCCACACAGTCACTACAAGGAAAACATTTGTGCACACTACAAAAAAAGACACATCCGTGACATTTTGGGCCAAACGAAATTTTTTTCTGTCATACTTATGACACTTCTATGACGATAATTGTGACAAAACACGGTATCATCATAGATGTGGTGGGGTCCTACTTCTATGACAAAAATCATGACAGAAAATGGGTTTTTCATCCTGGGCGGGCCGGAGACGCAGCTGCATGACATTGTTTGGGCCGTCCATGACGAAAAAACCGTGGTAGAAGCGAGGGCGAGGAAAATATTGGGGTGTTCCTGGTTACGGTGGGTGGTCGGGGCCTAGCGATGCGCGCTTCTCTTGTACACGCACGCACGTGGGTGCGAGGCGTTGGGCTCTAATTGAACCCGAGCGAGGCGTTGGGCTCTAATCAACCCGGCGATTGCACCGCAGTCGCGTTCATCGAACCCAAGCGATTGATCGATGGCTATTAATCGAACTCGATCGAAGCGATTCGCCGCCATCGCTGCCTCTAGATGAACAAAGGCGTTCTGGGGGGGTTGGATGAATAGTTCCGGTGGGGTGGATGAACAGACCCCGTGGCGTTGCCTCTGGATGAACCGTGGCGTTCTGTTGGGGGTTTGGATGAACAGTTCCCGGTGGGGGTGGATGAACATGACCCCGATCGTTCGAGCCGGTTGAGCCTGGATGAACAGGACCCCGTGGAGGGCAGGATGAACAGGACCACCCCGTGGACGGTAGGATGAACAGTAGACGGTGGAGGGCTGGATGAACAGTAGCCCGAGGAGGGGTGGTTGAACAGGAGCCCGTGGAGAGGGCTGGTTGAACAGTAGCCGGTGGAGTAGCACGCGGTGGAGGCTAGATGAACAGGAGCCCGTGGATGAACAGATCCATGTGGAGGCCGGAGGATGTCGACGGTGGATGAACGATGGCCGTGGAGGCCGGAGGGTCAACGATGGAGATGAACAGATCCGTGGAGTCTGTTTTGCGATACGCCGCCGCCCTCGAAGAACAGACCCCGTTTGACCGTAGCGCCCAACACAAGTCCGTTTCCTCCGCTTTTGCGGTACGCCACACCCTACCGATCAACAGACCCCGTTTGATCGTAGGAGGTCCGTTTCTCCGTTTTGCGGCACGCGGACCCTCCCGATGAACAGGATCCTGTTTGACGTGGCGGTCGAACACAAGGCCGTTGCTCCGTTCTGCGGTACGCCAGGCCTCGTTTCCATCGGCTATTCCGTCCAAGCCCTCCCGATGAACACGACGACGCATTCCGTTCCGACCCAGCCAGTTGGCTCCCCATGAACACGACGACGACGCTGTTTCTTCGTTCCGACCCAGCCATGTACACGAGCCCCGGCGTGCGTATGCGCGAGTAGGCGTTCGAGACCCTGCCGTATGTACGTGCGTGGCAGATTTTCTTTCTTGCACACCGGCGTCATGCGTGCGTGTACATGCTACGTGCGTGCCTCTACTACGACATGTGCGCGCCTCTACATCGACCAGTATGTACGTACACGTTCGCGACCAGAATGACAACGCTACGTACGCTTCGACCAGGTGGGTCCCGACTGTCAGGCACTTCCTTGCCTGCGAAGATGTAGCTGGTGGGTCCCAGCAGTCAGGGGGGCGAATCATTTTTTTTGCCCGGACGCACTTGCTTGCGTGCGCAGATGTAGCTGGTGGGTCCCAGCAGTCAGGGAGAAATGTTTTTTTCGTGAAATACGGTGGCCCGTCTGGTGGGTCCCTACTGTTAGGTGGAGGAATTATTATTTTGCACGTAATAAGGAGGCACTTCCTTGCTGCGGCCATGGACCCAGCTGTCAGCCTCTCCACATATAGTCCACGTCCGATGGAAGCTGTTCCTTGACCACGTTGACCACGCCGCGCCGAGAGCACCAGGGTGGTGGACGACGGTGATGCCTAGGAAGGGGACAACGCGGAGCCGGGGAAGACGCGGCAGTGGAAGCCCGCGCGGAGAGAAGTACGAGGGTTCACTGGTTCGGCCGCTGTGTGAGGCTGCCGTCGCCGCAGGGCCTGGCCAGTGGTGGGAATAGTAGGGGGCGGTGAGGCCTCCGCGGCAGCACAGCCGGCCACGGGAGGTAGGAGCATGCGGCACGACCGGCGCTACTTTGGGCGGCTGGAGCAAGAAGACCATAGGTTGAAGAAGCACTAAGGCCGTTGGATGGACATCGTATGGTCACTGGAGCTAGAATCGTTCATATTGACTAAGTTGACAAAGCCCTCGGTCCCCGTCAACTTAGTAGGCCCACAAGTCAGCCTCCCACTGTGGTGGGTCCCAGCTGGCAGGGGTATTCATTTTTTGTGCGCAATAAGGAGGTACTTACTTGCGTGCGAAGATATAGTTGGTGGGTCCGACCTGTCAGCGGAGGGAACGTTTTTTTTCATGAAATACAGAGGCCCTTCCGGCGGATCCCGGATGTCAGGTGGAGGAATCATTATTTTGGGCGTAATAAGGAGGCATTTCCTTGTGTGCGGCCGTGGACCCAGCTGTCAGCCTCTCCACGTACAGTCCACTTCCGATGGATGTCTTTTGTTGACCACACCGCGCTGAGAGCACCAGGGCGGTGGGCGACGGCGAGGTCTACAAAGTGAACGACACGGAGCCGGGGAAGACACGGTAGTGACTGCCCACGCGGTGGAGAGTACGAGGGTTGACTGGTTCGGTTGCCGTCGCCGGAAAATAACAGGAGGTGTGGGTGAGTAGAGGGATAGACAGGCCAGGGATGCGAGTATATGATGGGGCCGTGAGGCCTGCCCGGCAACACAGCCGGCCACGGGAGGCGGGAGCAGGCGGTTCCGACGGCGCTGGTTTGGGCGGCTGGGGCAGGAAGATCAGAGACTGAAGAAGCACGATTGCCGTTAGATTGATATCTAACGGTCTGACGCTGGTAGAGTCGATTGTTTACTAAGTTTCTTTTTTGATAAGCCTTGTGTACGCATGAAATTAGTAGGCCCACAAGTCAGCCTCCAAATCTGTGGCAGACAACATAGAGCCCATTTGCTATTTTTTAATAATTTGCAGCCCATTTTCTAATTCTTAAGTAATTTATTACAACCCATTTTCTGCCCAGGACCACGGTCAAAAAATTCAACCTTATTTTGCATATTTCGGTGGAGTCCGAACTTTTGTAATCACGAAATGATAAACATTTTTTAAGAACTTATTGATTTGCCAAAAAAATCGTTTTGTTTTTGTAAGCAAATAAGACATGGGACAATTGAGTTGGTTTAAGGGAAAACCAGTGGTAAAAAAATCAGCGCTGGGAGGGAAAACAAAAACAAAAATAAGGATGTAAATATGAAAAATGAATTTTATGTATTTTCAATATAATGATATGTGTATATGAACTAGTAAAACTATAGGTAGAGATTAGAAAATGGATGTAGGACATGCATTTCAAGAGGAAAATAGAAATGGGCTGTGTGTTTGATTCAGTAAAAAAAGTGCATGCGGATGTTGTAAGACAAAATACAACTAACGCTGGTGGGCTAGAGGCCAGTAGATACCTGCTGGATCTTTGTGCCCCGTTGTCGTCATGGGTTGGGCCTATTAAAAACAAAACCAAGCCTGGGCAGTCTACAACCCAGTTGAAACTTGCTCGACCTGAAAAAACAATATACGTGCTCAATAAACAAGAGAATTCTGCAAGTACAGACTGATAACTGGGATGCAACAGGGATATTGGTTTTTCATCGTGATAATAAGAGCACGCACTTGTTTCGAAAAATTTGGAGAACTGGGAATTCGAACGACAGGTGCTAATGCTACCCACCAAATAAAAATCAGGTGCCTGAAAATTCGTTTCGAAACAAATGAATCAGCTTTATATCCACGTTGACCCTCGGCATGATGGTTGGAAGCAAATGCCAAGTTCATACCAAAAGATCGGTAACAACAATACCAACTTGCGGATGACAAGATAGTACAAGTACCAATTCCAAACTAACTTATAATCTTTTTACTCCTGGACCTAGTGTTCGTCTGGTAGAAAATCTTGCAGAGGACCAGCTCCCGCTCCTTCTCTTGCTCCAGGTCCCCGAGGTGGTACTGGTGCATCACCCAGTTGGTCCTCTACTGGTCGAAGTTCTTGTTGGTGTGCAGCACCAGAACCTTTTTTCTGCTCGTCTGCCGGCCGTTGACCATCACCGGCAAGGTATTGCCGGTGTTGTGCCACATCGCGTGCATGCCGCACTCCGACTGTATATTGCGACGCGTCCACGTGCCCCTTTTGAATGCCCTGGAATTGCGCTGGAAGAAATGCTTGCTTAGGCCACTCAGTGTGATACCTGCAGTATTGTCGAATACAGGTTTTACTGTACGTAGTTGGCATTTTCATAACATCTTTGGCATGTTGCAGTCACTTGTTTCACTTTTTATTAACTGTCAAATTGTAATTGCTTCACCACGTCTGTGTCTAAAAACAAAAATAGAGCTATAAACAAAGGAATATGTTTGTGCAAGTAGACGGCCGATCAGTGTCTTACCTGGAAATTTCTCAGGATGGGTGTAGCATATGCCGTGCTCGCTGTCGATGGTTGGTATGAACAAATCGATGAGAGGGGGAGATCTCGCGCTGTCAACACTCACTTTGGCCTCAAGGTGCTCGATCAGCTCCTGATCTGTGGGATCGAACTTGACGCCAGCCGGCAGCACCGGCCAATCCTTCTTCGACTTGCATGGGTTAATTCCAGTTATATGGTACTCAATGTATGATCAATCGACTATTTTAAGTGAATGATGAAAGATTTCGACAGATAAGTGCTATTCCAAATCTGAAGTCCAGAATACCCGAACACGCCGCCGGGATTCTTGTGTCACCTCACGCGCAGCGTGTTGTCACGTCAATTCAATGTGTGGACATGATGAATAATTTGATCGACGTATACTAGTACTGCTACTATACTACTTACTAGTCGTATTTAGTGTCACATTTTAACCATAGGTTTAACTAACAAGTACACACATGAAGCGTATATATGTGTGTGTGTATATATATATATATATATATATATATATATATATATATATATATATATATATATATATATATATATGTGTGTGTGTGTATACTGCACAACATCTCCATCATCATTATCAGTACATCCTGCGCAGGTGAGTTAGGATGCACTTGATCCCAGAAAGGTATATATTCTTCAAACCAGAGGAGTGCTTCAAACTAACAATAGTCCAACAAAAGAGGGTCGTGCTACAGCCGCAGAATACATGGCTACATATCAGTACGAATCAAGTTGTGCATATTTGCTGTTGGCATGAACCACATCGCCGCATGTCGGGTTTGCAAAAGCCATCCATCGCATGGAAGCTTGATGCCTTTCACACACTGAAGATTATCTCGCAACAAGCTATGTCGACGAATCTCTGAATATGGTGATTCATGAAACCCATGGTATGATGTGTAAACACAGTCCCCCCTGGCGAATGGAAGTTGCATAGCACGGTAATCATCGCTGGTGATATGATCGATGATTGGTTGGATGATCGGATTATTGAGCCCGAGGAACATGGGGTGGTTGCCGAGGCTGTAAACCCGCCTCCAGTTGAATACGCCTGGCCCAACGGACCTGGGATCTTTCTCGAACACGAAGCAACCATAGCCATCAATGTCACGAACACCCCAGGCATTGTACTGCATGTGGTTTGATGAAATGGTTTGATCAATTTGGTACGTGCAAATGAGCATCAAATGACCACCGTCAGCTGAACGAGCGATAAACCACCACCCATCGGCTGGTATGATTCCAGGTCCTGGAATCATGAAGGCCAGCGCATTTGCCTCTGCTGCAACAATTCAAATTGGAGACCAAAAGGACAAAAATAAACAATCATGTTCAGAGTATGTGTGAAATTAAGATTATTATAACAGTGACACATATCATAGACAGAGAATTGCAATGTCGTGGTCATAATCATACCCCAAGTTAAAAAATAAGCCAATGGCTTTCATATTCTAGCAATATATCATGGTTCAAACATCATGTAACAATGAGAGGAAAACAAATATGACAGGGCCTACTCATATTCTACCATAGCACTTACTACAGTTATCATATCAACTCTAAGCAATAACATGCGTTGTTATAAAAATCCTGGAAATGAGAGTAACATATAGCAATCATGAGGTTATACTCATAATATCTATTCTAACAATCATTAGATACCAATTGTTCTCATATCAACTCTAACAATAACATGTGTGGTCATAAAAATCTAGGAAATGAGAGGAACATATAGCAATGATGTGGTTATAGACATACTATATATTCTAAATTTATAACAATGAACAGGCAGTCGTATTCTTAAGGTAAAGATGAGATGAGATAGAACAATTACACGACGATAGATTCCACCAGTATAGGCAGCCAATCTGTGTGTCAACTGCATAAACGATGCCATTATGCACTATAGCATCAGACAGAAGTGTTGGGTGAAGAGGATTGACGATGAGCCATAACCATGTATGGCGACCGGATTCCAGATAGACTAATCCCATGTTGAACACGGCAATGAGCTTGTAATCCATGTAGTCTTCTGATGGTGTGGGCACTTCACAGATTAGAACCTTCAGCAAACGGAGGTCGAGCCAAAAGCTCAACGCATCTCGTGCGTAGCAGGCAGGAGTGTCCAGCGGGCCGCGAGGCTCGATGGCGGCGGTATCGAAAGATGGAAGGGTGATCTCTCGCTGGGTGTAGATATCAACGAGATGCCACGGACTACCGGATTGGTGGATGAGGACGATCCAGTTGGCCTTCATGCCCGCCTAGTAGTGGCCGCGCATGAAGGGCAGGTGGACGGGTAGTGGTAGCATGTCGAGGGGCACCACGGCAACCTCCATAGGATCGTCAAGTTGGTGTCTGGGCCACCTTCGAGGATCGGGCATCAGCAAGCAGGGTGTCTTGGAAAGAGCCAGCCGGTTGCAGATGAGTAGACGGTACAAAGACACCGAGCATGCGGCCAGACGGACGGTGCTGAGTAGGTCCATACGATTATAGATCTGCTCCAAGATAACATCGGGGAGGGAATTCCAATCGCGGCTCTGCGTGTTAGTCGGTTCTGCCATTGGGGTTTTCGGTGCCTGCGAGCCAGCGGGGAAGTGGATTCGGGCGGGCGAGTGAAGAAGCTTCTCCTCGTGTGGCCGAGCAGTGAGCGGGGGGATATGGTACGCGCGAGCTACCAAGGAAGATAGCGCGGGCGGGTGAGCAGTGAGCTGGGGGAAATGGTGTGCGGCCGACGATGGGGAAGAGAGGAGGAAGAAGAAGTGAGGAGGAAGAAGAGTGGAAGACGGGGAAGAAAGTGGATTAAATCTCAATTCTACTACTACTACTACTACGAGGATATACCGTCCTTCGGATTGTAAATAGTTACACCGATGACATGTGGGTCTACCACAAGAGGGCCCATATGTCAGTTAATGGAGGACAGAAGCATGCTCTACTGGCAAACATGATGGCAGTACTGGGTAAGGCTGATTTAGTAACACCAACACGCTGGTTCAGCTTATTAATTAAGTGTCCCATCTACTAGTGCTATGTACTGTACTTCTAGTATAGTGCACCAGTTTTGAACTCTTGAATCTCAGGGCCAAGGAGCTACAGTTGGAAGTGGAGGGTACTCATCGTTTCTAGAACCATCGTTGTACTATCAATGCAGGGAAAGTACACCTGCGTAGTGGCCTAGTGGGTACTCTCGGTGCTCTATTCAGCCGCTCCTCTCACGTAGCTGGCCTACTCAGCCGCTCCTCTCACGCACACACTAGCAGCCTGTTTATCAACGACAGTTATCAAGGGCGTAACATTTGAGTTATTTGATACAGCCAGACTAGGCTTTTCGCTTACATTTGTGGAGGTGTAATGGATCTCGTCGAACTTTGTTAGTAGTTCCTTCTTTAAGAATGAGATGAAGCAAAGCTTTTGCCTCCGTTTAAAAAAAACACGTCAAGAGGAATTTCTTTTATAGTAGAGCCGATAATGGAGTGAAGTCCATGCATGCAACACCACAAGCTACAGAGTAGTAGTAGAGCACTTTACGTACAGAGCCATATTGCACAGTTCCCAATGCCCCGCCAGGCTTTTCCGCCTCCTCGGCTTAATTGGGAGGCTAGTTTAAATATGCTACTAGCTGATGAGGAAGCTGCAAGCGAGGTGCGGCTAGGGCGAGCACGCGAGCCACGAGATGTTGGGAAGGAAAACCCGCTCACGTGGCTAGGCTATCCAAAGGCACCTAGATTGTGGTGCCGCACGTCCGCTTGACTTCAAAACTCAAACTACCCGTGTAAAATATTGGCTCGCAGTGAAGTTACTATTTAAAAAAAGGCACCGTGCGCTCGCCGGATCGAACCCACAAAACGAGGTATACACTCCCGCGACCACAAGTAGTACTCGTTGGAGTACAACCCAACCTAGAATCGCCTTTTGTCGCTAGTAGTACATTGTTCCTTACAAGAAACCCCTAATAATGCAAGAAACCACTAATAATGCCAAGAAACTACTACCACTTGCATACGTGGCAGACTTAAGATAAGACTACCTTATCGATCAACCATTGTACATGCTCTTACCAACCAGCCCTACCAAGAAACGACTACTCTAAAAAGGGCCATTATAGGCACGTTTCAACCCATGGCCCTGTTTGAATACATTTGTTGTCAATCTAACCCTGCCATCCAAAAACCACTTTGGTTAGAGTTAGTTCAGGGTTAGAATCTAACCTCTGACTTAGAGTATCCAAACAGGCTTGTGTCGCCCATTAAGTCAACACCTTCTATTCGACCGGGCATTATGACTTGTGGGACCTACATGTTAGTCTGCACAAAGATCCCCGAGTGACCACCTACCTCCGGCCCGTCCACCTAGTCATCCTCGGCCATGGGACGCAGCTACCGCCGCCGGCAGAAGGCGAGGTCAAAACCGCTGGCGGTGCGGAGCCCATCTTGCGGCAGCCCGGATGCCAGCTTCGTCCGGCGCTCGCGGCCGCTAGCTAGCCAAGATAGCTCCGTCCAGCTGCTTGTCTGCAAGGTTTGCTAGCTAGATTGGCCCGGCGGCCCGGCGGCTTGCTCGCGCGCATCGCGCTAAGGCCAGCCATCTGGCTCGAGCGAAGGCCAGCGCAGCGGCTTGCTCGCTCGTGAGTCACGCTCGGGCCAGCCTGCCAACCCGTGCGGAGGCCAGCGCGGCGTCCGGCCTGTCCGGCGGAGCGACGGCCAACTCGCTCATCACCGGCGCCACCGACGACCACGCATCAGCACTGTTTGAAGTAATGTTCAGGAAAAATAATGATTTGACGGGGAATAACAGCATAGAAGGTCAGATGTGGGTCCCTCGTGTCAACGGTCAAACAAAATGTGTTGGTTTAAGCTGCCTCGTCAGGATGGATGTGTGGGTCAACCCTGTCATAAATGGGTTTAAACTAACCTAATCGGTAGGTAGTAGCTTTGGCGTGGATTAAGAAGTTTTGGGTACATTTTTGCTATTTTTTGTACAATAGATTCTTCCTAGGGCTGGTTGAAAGTGGTAGTTTTTTGTTAAATACTCTACATATTGTAAGTAGGAGTGAAAGTTAAGCTTTGGAACCCAATAAGCAAGGCTAGTTACGTAGTGCATATGTGTACGTGATTGAAAGTAAATATCAACCATGAGTGAGTAATATCTTGATGGAAAACTCGAAACTATGGAATACTAGGGGAAAAAATTGCATGGTTGGAAATACTAGCAATATTCATGTGCGTTGCAAGGAATCATAATTAGAATAATACTTATTCACAAACTTGATACAAAACACTCTAATTTTGATATACATATATCACTAGAGATATATTATGTTTCAATTAGAATATATTCCTTGGGCTGTTTTGGTGAGGTCAGGGAGGGATGTGGTTGGTTTTAAGATAATAATTATGGGTTTTTCTACAAATTTGTAGACAAGTGGGATGTTTGTGAGAAAAGGCAACAACTTACCTCACAGTCGTTAGATGTAGATCTAATGGTCACAAACGACGGATGGCAGACACACCATCATCACCATCTTAGTCTTCTGTAGGAGTACTAGTAAGATCCGTGCATTGCACGGAACATCAAGATGCATTTTTTTATAAAGACACTCGTTGTGATTGACCCATGCGTGAGTAATCCCATGTGTAAAAACTAACGATATCTCGAGAAATAGGAGATAAGGTGAAGAGGAGTGGGGCGTGGTGGTGATCGGTGGTCGGACTGAGTGAAGGCATGGGGATTGATGACGCCGGCAGCGGCACCAGGCCAGTTTGTTCCAGAGGCTTCCTTTCTTAATTGCTCAACAACAAGGTTGTTGGAGATAAGGATGAACGAGGGAAGGCCCTGTCTACAAATGTGGAGAGGGGTGTGGGTATCTTTTAGTTTAATTTCCATCAGTCAGATATAGATCAGACGGTCTATGATGTCTACTACGCAACCTTCTTCTTGTAGACATTGTTGGGCCTCCAAGTGCAAAGGTTTGTAGGACAGTAGCAAATTTCCCTCAGGTGGATGACCTAAGGTTTATCAATCCGTGGGAGGCGTAGGATGAAGATGGTCTCTCTCAAGCAACCCTGCAACCAAATAACAAAGAGTCTCTTGTGTCCCCAACACACCCAATACAGTGGTAAATTGTATAGGTGCACTACTTCGGCGAAGAGATGGTGATACAAGTGCAATATGGATGGTAGATATAGGTTTTTGTAATCTGAAAATATAAAAACAGCAAGGTAACTTATGATAAAAGTGAGCGTAAATGGTATTGCAATGATAGGAAACAAGGCCTAGGGTTCATACTTTCACTAGTGAAAGTTCTCTCAACAATAATAACATAATTGGATCATATAACTATCCCTCAACATGCAACAAAGAGTCACTCCAAAGTAACTAATAGCGGAGAACAAACAAAGAGATTATGGTAGGGTACGGAACCACCTCAAAGTTATTCTTTCCAATCAATCCGTTGGGCTATTCCAATAAGTGTCACAAACAGCCCCAGAGTTCGTACTGGAATAACACCTTAAGACACAAATCAACCAAAACCCTAATGTCACCTAGATACTCCAATGTCACCTCAAGTATCCGTGGGTATGATTATACGATATGCATAACACAATCTGAGATTCATCTATTCAACCAGCACATAGAACCTCAAAGAGTGCCCCAAAGTTTCTACCGGAGAGTCAAGACGAAAACGTGTGCCAACCCCTATGCATAGGTTCATGGGTGGAATCTGCAAGTTGGTCACCAAAACATACATCAAGTGAATCACGTGATATCCCATTGTCACCACAGATACGCACGGCAAGACATACATCAAGTGTTCTCAAGTCATTAGAGACTCAATCCGATAAGATTACTTGAAAGGGAAAACTCAATCCATTACAAGAGAGTAGAGGGGGAGAAGCAACATAAGATTTAACAATAATAGCAAAGCTCGCGATACATCAAGATCGTGCCAAATGAAGAACATGAGAGAGAGAGAGAGAGATCAAACACATAGCTACTGGTACATACCCTCAGCCCCGAGGGTGAACTACTCCCTTCTCGTCATGGAGAGCGTCGGGATGATGAAGATGGCCACCGGTGAGGGTTCCCCCCTCCGGTAGGGTGCCGGAACAGGGTCCCGATTGGTTTTTGGTGTCTACCGAGGCTTGCGGCGGCGGAACTCCCGATCTATTCTGTTCCCGATCGTTTTAGGGTATATGGCTATATATAGGTGAAAGAAGTACGTCAGGCGAGCCACGAGGGGCCCACGAGGGTGGAGGGCACGCCCTAGGGGGGTAGGCGCGCCCCTGCCTTGTGCCTCCCTCGTTGCTTTCTTGACGTGGACTCCAAGTCTCCCGGGTTGCTTTCCTTCCAAAAATAACTTCTCCAGAAGGTTTCATTCCGTTTCGACTCAGTTTGATATTCCTTTTCTTCGAAACACTGAAACAAGGGAAATAACATGAACTGGCACTGGGCTCTGGGTCAATTGGTTAGTGCCAAAAATAATATAGAAGTGTTTAATACAGCCCATAAACATCCAAAACAGATAATATAATAGCATGGAACAATAAAAAATTATAGATACGTTGGAGACGTATCAGCATCCCCAAGCTTAATTCCTGCTCGTCCTCGAGTAGGTAAATGATAAAAACAGAATTTTTGATGTGGGATGCTACTTGGCATAATTTCAATGTAATTCTTCTTAATTGTGGTATGAATATTCAGATCCGAAAGATTCAAGACAAAAGTTTAATATTGACATAAAAAATAATAATACTTCAAGCATACTAATAAAGCAATTATGTCTTCTCAAAATAACATGGCCAAAGAAAGTTATCCCTACAAAATCATATAGTCTGGCTATGCTCTATCTTCACCACCCATAGTATTTAAATCATGCACAACCCCGATGACAAGCCAAGCTATTGTTTCATACTTTTAACATTCTCAAACTTTTTCAATCTTCACGCAATACATGAGCGTGAGCCATGGACATAGCACTATAAGTGGAATAGAATGGTGGTTGTGGAGAAGACAAAAGGAGAAGCTAGTCTCACATCAACCAGGCGTATCAACGGGCTATGGAGATGCCCATCAATAGATATCAATGTGAGTGAGTAGGGATTGCCATGCAACGGATGCACTAGAGCTATAATTATATGAAAGCTCAACAAAAGAAACTAAGTGGGTGTGCATCCAACTCGCTTGCTCACGAAGACCTAGGGCATTTTGAGGAAGCCCGTCATTGGAATATACAAGCCAAGTTCTTTAATGAAAAATTCCCACTAGTATATGAAAGTGACAAAATGAGAGACTCTCTATCATGAAGATCATGGTGCTACTTTGAAGCACAAGTGTGGTAAAAGGATAGTAACATTGTCCCTTCTCTCTTTTTCTCTCATTTTTTTATTTTTTTATTTGGGCCCTTTTCTTTTATGGCCTTTTTTTCATCCAGAGTCTCATCCCGACTTATGGGGAATCATAGTCTCCATCATCCTTTCCTCACTTGGGACAATGCTCTAAAAATGATGATCATCACACTTTTATTTAATTACAACTCAACAATTACAACTCGATTCTTAGAACAAAATATGACTCTATATGAATGCCTCCGGCGGTGTACCGGGATATGCAATGAATCAAGAGTGACATGTATGAAAGAATTATGAACGGTGGCTTTGCCACAAATACGATGTCAACTACATGATCATGCAAAGCAATATGACAATGATGGAGCATGTCATAATAAACGGAACGGTGGAAAGTTGCATGGCAATATATCTCGGAATGGCTATGGAAATGCCATGATAGGTAGGTATGGTGGTTGTTCTGAGGAAGGTTTATGGTGGGTCTATGATACCGGCGAAAAGTGCGCGATATTAGAGAGGCTAGCAATGGTGGAAGGAAGAAGAGTGCGTATAATCCATGGACTCAACATTAGTCATAAAGAACTCATATACTTATTGCAAAAATCTACAAGTTATCAAAGCAAAGTATTACACGCATGCTCCTAGGGGGATCGATTGGTAGGAAAAGACCATCGCTCGTCCCCGACCGCCACTCATAAGGAAGACAATCAATAAATAAATTATGCTCCGACTTCATCACATAACGGTTCACCATACGTGCATGCTACGGGAATCACAAACTTTAACACAAGTATTTCTCAAATGCACAACTACTCAACTAGCACGACTCTAATATCACCATCTTTATATCTCAAAACAATTATAAAGCATCAAAATTTTCTTAGTATTCAACACACTCATAAGAAAGTTTTTACTAATCTTGAATACCAAGTATATTAGGATTATTTATGCAAATTACCATGCTATTTAAGACTCTCAAAATAATCTAAGTGAAGCATGAGAGATCAAAAGTTTCTATAAAACAAATCCATCACCGTGCTCTAAAAGATATAAGTGAAGCACTAGAGCAAACAACAAACTACTCCGAAAGATATAAGTGAAGATCAATGATTAGTCGAATAATTATGCAACTATGTGAAGACTCTCTAACATTTAAAAATTTCAGATCTTGGTATTTTATTCAAACATAAAGCAAAACAAAATAAAATAAAATGACGCTCCAAGCAAAACACATATCATGTGGTGAATAAAAATATAGCTCCAAGTAAAGTTACCGATGAACGAAGACGAAAGAGGGGATGCCTTCCGGGGCATCCCCAAGCTTAGGCTCTTGGCTATCCTTGAATATTATCTTGGGTTGCCTTGGGCATCCCCAAGCTTAGGCTCTTTCCACTCCTTATTCCACAGTCCATCGAATCTTTACCCAAAACTTGAAAACTTCACAACACAAAACTTAACAGAAATCTCGTGAGCTCCGTTAGCGAAAGAAAACAAAACACCACTTCAAGGTACTGTATTGAACTCATTATTTATTTATATTGGTGTTAAACCTACTGTATTACAACTTCTCTATGGTTTACAAACTATTTTACTAGCCATAGATTCATCAAAATAAGCAAACAACACACGAAAAACAGAATCTGTCAAAAACAGAACAGTCTGTAGTAATCTGTATCAAACTTATACTTATGGAACTCCAAAAATTCTAAAATAAATTTGTGGACCTGAGGAATTTGTCTAGTAATCATCTGCAAAACGAATGAACTAAATAGCATTCTCCAGTAAAAAGTTTTAGCTAATCTCGTGAGCGCTAAAGTTTCTGTTTTTTACAGCATGATCATAAAGACTTCACCCAAGTCTTCCCAAAGGTTCTACTTGGCACAAACACTAATTTTAAAAATAAAACCACATCTAAACAGAAGCTAGATGGATTATTTATTCCTAAACAGAACCAAAAAGCAAGAAACTAAAATAAAATTGGGTTGCCTCCCAACAAGCGCTATCGTTTAACGCCCCTAGCTAGGCATGATGATTTCAATGATGCTCGCATAAAAGATACGAATTGAAACATAAAGAGAGCATCATGAAGAATATGACTAGAACATTTAAGTCTAACCCACTTCCTATGCATAGGTATTTTGTGAGCAAACAACTTATGGGAACAATAATCAACTATCATAGGAAGGCAAAACAAGCATAACTTCAAAACTTTAAGCACATAGAGAGGAAACTTGATATTATTGCAATTCCTACAAGCATGCATTCCTCCCTCATAATAACTTTCAGTAGAATCATGAATTAATTAAACAATATAACCAACACCTAAAGCATTATTTTCATGATCTACTTGCATAGAAATTTTCCTACTCTCCACGTAAGCAAATTTATTCTCATCAATAGTAGTGGGAGCAAACTCAACAAAATAACTATCATGTGATTGAAAATTAAGATCAAGATGACAACTTCCATGGTTCATTATTCTTTAAAGCATACGTGTCATCACAATAATCATCATAGATAGGAGGTATGCTTTCATCATAGTAAATTTGCTCATCAAAACTTGGGGGACAAAAAATATCATCTTCATCAAACATAGCTTCCCCAAGGTTGTGGCTTTGCATATCATTAGCGTCATGGATATTCAAGGAATTCATACTAACAACATTGCAATCTTTCTCATCATTCAAAATATTTAGTGCCAAACATTCTAATGCATTCTTCTTCTAACACTTTGGCACAATTTTCCTTTCCATCATTCTCACGAAAGATATTAAAAAGATGAAGCGTATGAGACAAACTCAATTCCATTTTTTGGTAGTTTTCTTTTATAAACTAAACTAGTGCTAAAACAAGAAACAAAAAGATTCTATTGCAAGATCAAAAGATATACCTTCAAGCACTCACCTCCCCGGCAACGGTGCCAGAAACTGCTTGATGTCTACTACGCAACCTTCGTCTTGTAGACGTTGTTGGGCCTCCAAGTGTAGAGGTTTGTAGGACAGTAGCAAATTTCCCTCAAGTGGATGGCCTAAGGTTTATCAATCCGTGAGAGGCGTAGGATGAAGATGGTCTCTCTCAAGCAACCCTGCAACCAAATAACAAAGAGTCTCTTGTGTCCCCAACACACCCAATACAATGGTAAATTGTATAGGTGCACTAGTTTGCGAAGAGATGGTGATACAAGTGCAATATGGATGATAGATATAGGTTTTTGTAATCTGAAAATATAAAAACAGCAAGGTAACTAATGATAAAAGTGAGCGTAAACGGTATTGAAATGATAGGAAACAAGGCCTAGGGTTCATACTTTCACTAGTGCAAGTTCTCTCAACAATAATAACATAATTGGATCATATAACTATCCGTCAACGTGCAACAAAGAGTCACTCCAAAGTCACTAATAGCGGAGAACAAACGAAGAGATTATGGTAGGGTACGAGACCACCTCAAAGTTACTCTTTACAATCAATCCGTTGGGCTATTCCTATAAGTGTCACAAACAGCCCTAGAGTTCGTACTAGAATAACACCTTAAGACACAAATCAACCAAAACCCTAATGTCACCTAGATACTCCAATGTCACCTCAAGTATCCGTGGGTATGATTATACAATATGCATCACACAATCTCAAATTTATCTATTCAACCAACACATAGAACCTCAAAGAGTGCCCCAAAGTTTCTACCGGAGAGTCACGACGAAAACGTGTGCCAACCCCTATACATAGGTTCGTGGGTGGAACCCGCAAGTTGATCACCAAAACATACATCAAGTGAATCACGTGATATCCCATTGTCACCACAGATACGCACGGCAAGACATACATCAAGAGTTCTCAAGTCATTACTTCAAAGGTAAAACTCAACCCATTACAAGAGAGTAGAGGGGGAAAAGCAACATAAGATCCAACTATAATAGCAAAGCTCGCGATACATCAAGATCGTGCCAAATCAAGAACACGAGAGAGAGATATCAAACACATAGCTAATGGTACATACCCTCAGCCCCGAGGATGAACTACTCCCTCCTCGTCATGGAGAGCGCCGGGATGATGAAGATGGCCACCGGTGAGGGTTCCCCCCTCCGGCAGGGTGCTGGAACAGGGTCCCAATTGGTTTTTGGTGGCTACAGACGCTTGTGGCGGTGGAACTCCTGATCTATTCTGTTCCCGATCGTTTTAGGGTATATGGGTATATATAGGTGAAAGAAGTTTGTCAGGGGAGCCATGAGGGGCCCACGAGGGTGGAGGGCGCGCCCTAGGGGTGTAGGTGCGCCCCCTGCCTCGTGCCTCCCTCGTTGCTTTCTTGACGTGGACTCCAAGTCTCCCAGGTTGCTTTCCTTCCAAAAATAACTTCTCCAGAAGGTCTCATTCCGTTTCGACTCTGTTTGATATTCCTTTTCTTCGAAACACTGAAACAAGGGAAAAAACAGGAACTGGCACTGGGCTCTGGGTCAATAGGTTAGTCCGAAAAATAAGATAAAGTGTTTAATATAGCCCATAAACATCCAAACCAGATAATATAATAGCATGGAACAATAAAATATTATAGATACGTTGGAGACGTATCAGTCTACATTGCAAGATGGCACACGTACCATCATTACCAACTCGTTTTTTTATAAGAGAAGAAATATAAGTATGGAGATACAAACGTATTATCGATACTTGTTTCCATAAACTAGCATCTACATTCTATTCAACGCCTCGGCATGTGAGGCCTTAGCACAATGACTTCTCGACTGTGTAAAACAAAGGTTTCCCCGCCGCCGATAAGGAGGGTTGACGGCGGCGCGCTTTTTGGCTTGCTCTAGTCCTAGTAGTCATACTAGGTGGTCTAAGCATGTGTAGATTTATTCTTTTTCACGTCTCGTGTTCACCGTACTGCCACGACTGTTGATGAATAGATGGTAAGTTATTCACGGGGAAACCCTTGTTGAGCGTGTTTGCGAGAGAGAGAGAGACAGTGTGCGTGTGTGATATGTCTAGAGACTGAGGCAATGATAACAGATTCTTTGTGTCTATGTGTGTGGAGGATAGAGAGAGACATGTACATGGGGCTTTGTGTTGACGTGCAGACACATATACATAATTAGAGAGTGAGTGTGCGAGATACACATACAGACATGGGGAGAGATGAGGATCTAGATTAATGGGTGTTTGTGCGTGTCTGTGTGTGTTTGTGTGCACGTTTATGTGTGAGAGGGAGTGTGTGTATGTGGAGTAGAGAGACCACTAATGGTGTAAACCTAGTATAAGGGAAGGGGGAATGGTGTGACATGTGTAGTAGTGGGATAGCATGGGTCCGGGCGGGGGGAGCAGACTATTTGGAAGAGACATCGATTTTGTGTGGGAGAGGGGTGTGAGAGCGAGCGAGAGAGAGAGAGAGAGAGAGAGAGAGAGAGAGAGAGAGAGAGAGAGAGAGAGAGAGAGAGAGAGAGAGAGAGAGAGAGAGAGAGAGAGAGCTGGCGATGGAGAGAGAGAGAGAGAGAGAGAGAGAGAGAGAGAGGGGCGAGAGAGGGGCTTTGTGTCCATAAATGGCGTATAGATAGGGAGACAATGTGGATGTTGTTTGAAATTGGCCTATGTACGGAGACGCAAGGGAAGCGAGTCATCGTGTGTGTGAAAGGGACTTCATGAGAGATCTAGAATAGATGGTGTAGAGAACAATGTGCGAGATCGAGAATGATGATACATTAGGGAGCTATGGAAAGAGTCACGACATATATGTATACAGGGAGGAGCTGGGGCGGGTCCGCATGTGGGAGAGATAGAAAGAGGAGAGTGGTGCACAAGGAGACAAAATGTGCTTGTTTTTCAGTGGGGGTGGTGTGTGAGGTGAGTGTGCGAGAACCACATAACTAGGGAGATAGACGTTTGGGGGCGACGTTTTGTGTGTATGGAAAAGATACACTCTACATAGTGCGTGTGCTTGGAAAGAGAGATGCCGGGAGACCTAGCTAGAGAGTGGAGGAAGAGATGTGTGCATGCCCAAGAGATAAAGTGATAGAGACCTATATTGGGGTCCGGACTTTAGAAGGGAGGGGGGTGTTAATGTGCTCGTGCTTTGGTGTTTGGGGGAGAGAATGACTTCTGTGTGTGGGGAGCGACGAGGGGGGGTTGCTTCAGATAAAGAGTGAGGTGTCTATATTTGAGGGACTTTAGCGTAATTGAGATATACATGGTCAATAGTGTGTGCGCTCAAGGTTGATCAATTTGTTTCACAGTTTGGACTATGAGGTAACGATACTTTTGAACATGCGTGATATACTTTGATGTACCAGAATTACAAACCTAAGATTGGAATTTCGGAATTCGACTCCATCATTAGCTTTTGTAATTCATTTAAACGGAGGTACATTTTTAAGCCGGGATTTTGTGATTTTGAATTCATATATCAAACCTAGAGATATACACATACGGGCATGTTCAAACTTTATAATCATCCACTTCATTCATACACATGCACGTTTTTGCTTTTGTCATCATATCTAGGATAAACACATTCGGAATTTCATTTGAATTGGACCATATGATGGTATTTTCTTGTAGTAGCTCAATGATCCATATTTGAATTGAATGGACAATCTAAGTTTCGAGTTGGAGACATTGATTTTCAAAACTTGCACCTTTTTTGCGTGCAAAACAAACAAATTCTCGGCCATGATTTCATAGTCGGCAGTACAAGAGCAAAATATAATTTTAGGCGCCAAAAGCTTTCAAACTTCCCTCTCACATTGAAATATCTCGCGCCCGAAAGTTTAGCCCTGTGATATTCCTGTTTTACCCCTACCACATGAACGAAAAAGGGCTGCTTTGGTAACTCCATTGTCTTCCCCTCTTTGCCCCCAACATTCTTCCCCAAAGCCCCTCCCCTTCCCCTCCCAGACCCCCCCAACCACGGCAAGCCGCCGAATCTAGTCCTCCGCCGCAGCGGTGGACCTCACACCCCGACGGAGCTACCTTCTGCACCTTGGAACCTCCCCCCTGCCAACTCACCACTTCACCGGAGCCGCTTCAGCGACTGGCTTGTACACCGCTCCAGATCTCCTTGACCGCCATCGTGGTCCACCGCACCGGAA
Organism: Aegilops longissima; assembly: GCA_021605205.1. Classification (NCBI taxonomy): domain Eukaryota; kingdom Viridiplantae; phylum Streptophyta; class Magnoliopsida; order Poales; family Poaceae; genus Aegilops; species Aegilops longissima. The sequence continues at coordinate 68,560,022 of CM038681.1, forward strand.
CTGCTTAACCGGAGCCCTCGTCCACCACAGTGTAGGCCCTTCACTGACTCCCTCGTCCATCCCTTCGCTGGCCCTTCATACAAGCCCTCGTCCTCCGCAACAGATCCACCTCACCGAAAGCACTGCATAACGCTACTGCCAAGCCTTCGCCCATCGCATCGGACCCGCTCCACGGACGCCATATTCAACTCCACCGGCCCTGCTTTACCGACGCCGTAGCCTCATCAGGTTATTTCGATATGTACTCCTTTGGTTTTTCTCTTTATAGTGCAACTGTTCACTTACCACATATGAGCTTTCTTGTATGTCCCTAGGCACCGCAACCGTAGCACCGGAGCCGCTTCAGCGACGGCGACAGCCGACCCAAACTCAACTGCAACACGAGCACCATCGATGATCCTTAGCTATCAAGTATGCCAACGATACCCATACGCCGCTGAGAATTAGGTACTATTATCCATCGGCCGGCGCCTACGTTCACTTTCATAGCATAAGCACCGCACCTTTGAATTTCTTCAGGGTATCATTCAGTTTTTCATGAGATGCGTTATTCTTCTTGGACCTGTAGGGCCATACTTCTGGTAGTGAACATGTTACATGTGCTAAATTACATACCAGTGCACATATAGTTAATATGCTTTAGTTTTGTCCTAAGTATTACTGTACTTCCTAGATATCACTGCTTACTATTTTACTTCTTGCATGCTATATTTGTGATAATGGTGTTGTTTTGATGCCACTTGTTGGTTCCATTAGACTTCTTCATGTTCTCTATGCTTAATTACACATCAGCAAACTAGCATGTGGTTCCGCTGGTTTTTGTTTGTTTTACCCTACATTTTCTGATGCTAGCTATTACATAACTGCTACGAGCCTCTGTTCATTACTTTTTCGTGTGTTCTTGATCTTCGCAAGTTGCATGACTCATTTGATGCTTCTATTAATTATGGAGCTGCCAACCCCATCAAGCAAAATATTTGTTCTTTTGGGACTGGCACCTCGAACAAGCATAAAAATAGAGGGAACCAGATATATTGTCGTGTATGCACACACCCTTCTTTCATTAGTTTAGATGAACCATTGATGATCAATTCAAACCAGTGCATGCGATTAAAATTAATTTAACCTAAATAGAGGGTGCATAATAAACTACAACAAGTAGATTTGCAACCACGGGATGCTGGCGATATCTTCAAAGAACATTGCAACAGCAGCAAGGCTTCACAACAACATATGGTAAGCCAGTGTGTTTTAGTACGTGTGAAATGTAATGCGTGTGGGCTGCTTTCTTGTCTTGTGCCCTCAACCTGTAATCCTATAGAATAACAAATAGTTCAGTTGTATGCTTTGCTGTATTGCTTGATTCGAATGCTTGTTTGTTACTTGTTACGCTATACTTGAGTTGGCCAATATGTCAGCAGTGCCTGTTGTACTATCGTAAAGAAATGCATGCCTAGTTCATTTGAGTCCTTAACTTTTCCTCTGAACTGCATCACAAGACTGTCTTCGTAGTTTATATGAGGCCACACTGTTAAGTGCTTTCTCAGATTATTTCAACTGCTTAGATGCCTTGGCAACTTAGCGGTGGTACACTTCCTTTCAACTAGGGATGTCAACTGGGTCCCGTTTAATCCCGATTAAAGTCAACTACTGGTCTGATAGTTCAAAAGAGTTTTTGTTTTTTGACGAAAATGAACCAGGGAGCTAGCAAAAACTAACTAGATGGGATTGGCGGATGTCGTTTATTTGCCACTTACATCCCTAGTTTCATCTTACCATTTTAATTTATTTTCGGCTGATGCTGCTTCGAACCATTTAAATATAGCTTGCCATGCTCGGCAATAATTCGTATGTCGTTTACCATGTAAGCTTACTGCATGGATCATGTGATAACTATCTCTTACTTATGTCCAGTGGAAACCTTTCAGGATGCCATTCACACTAGGACACAATGTACAGCCCCAGAATCTATTTGTGGAAGCAGTGCGCCATCCATGTTACAGATGGCAGTAGTTCAGAGGCAACACCGCCGGAGAGAAGTGTGAGCACAGATATTATAGTTCTTGAGGCTCTACTAGAGGCAGAAAGAGATGGTGTGGCTGCCATGAATGAGGTAATCTCGATCTTGAAGCTGGAAATTTTGCAATTAGTTGCACGCATTATGCAAGCAACCCAAGAATTGGAGGAAGTAAGAATGTTGCATTTGAAGACGGAGGAGGTCATGCTGCTTCTGCTATCTGAAGCCCAGGGTAATCCCAGTTCTTCTTTAGATAGCAGTTGAAATTGTCATTAGATTATTGTACTTGCATGTTGTGTCATGTCTCTGAATGGATGATGTTGCAAGACCCCCTATGTTGTCCATGTGTTGTAATGATCCGAATATTTTAGGCGAGGTAATCCTCAGTACTTGTATGATTGACATTGTTTTTCGTGTGAGCATATTGTATTGGATGAAATAACTGTTTGACTCAAAGTATATCCAACCTACTGAATTGGAAGATCACAACATTTCTAAATCATAATCATATATCAAGGTGGAATAAATCTTTATTGTGGTTTTGAAGAAATAAATAACAAAACATAGAATTATCCGTGGATATTCGTAATCGAATAAAAATTGGATTTGGATTTAGTTGCCAGGGCCCAGGGCAAACGTGAATGCTAATTCTCCGAAGTTTCGAACGAAGCGGCTAAACACCCACTATCATTTGTGGGCTGCTCGAAGCAAGTGTTTGCGAGATGGAAATTACTGTCTACCCCTGACACTTGACATCCTTATCGACCGGATTTATTCTGCTGTCGATAGGGGTAGACTAGTAACCTCAATCAGACGTGACACGACGGCCTCTGAGCCCATTCAGACACGGTGGGCGCCAAACGTGGGTGGCAAAAGACATTTGATTCAAGCTCGTACGAAATACATGTGTCTCTCCCTCCATTTCCCCATTCATCCACGGTGGGCGGCAAAACAAACTCTCCTCGTCCGAAATCAATGTAGGCTAATATTTTAAATAGGGGCAGATGTGTAACTTCCCTCAGACGTGACACAACCGCCCTACCTGTCAGCCCCGTTCATACACCATGGGCGCCAACCGTGGGCGACAAAACACCGTCTCCTCGCCCGAAATCATTACCGACAAATATTTGGGAGATGCGAGATTACCATCCTATCCCCAACCGACGTGATGTCCGAAATTTTAAACGGGGGATAAGTTCTTAACTTTTCCACATTTTAGACAAGCGCGTCCCAAAGTTTGAGATCCCCCCTCCCCCTCCGTTTCCCATTCATACACTGTCGGCGCCACGACAACCTCCCCACAGCAGCCAGCCTCCTCTGTCCGCCAACCCATCCTCCACCTTTCCGGAGCCGCTACCCCTACCTTGTCGTCCACTGCAAGAGATGGATTTCTCTCATCCACGGCACCGGACCAGGATCCTTTCATCGCGTCGTCTCGCTTCATCGACGCCGTCGTCCACTTTGCCGTTGCCGCTCCTACGGCCACCTCGTCCATGGCAACAGGATTTATCCCCCAACCCAGTTGTCTGCCATCTAAAGTCTTCTTCCCCGCCGCCGACAGCCATCTCACCCGCAGCACCCTCAACGTATCAGCAGGGGCCTACACGGCATCGCAAGTGAGGTGGTACTCTTCCATATGTGCATAAGTTATTGATCTCACCCGGAAAGTAGATCTTAAATTGTTTACTGTACTTTTCTTGTCCGTACCAAATCGTAGTGGCTAGTTGAATGCAAACATTGGTTGCGAAGTAGCTTTGTCCGGTTTGCACCTTCAGACCCGCCGTGTCGTGCTAGCACTGCTCCTCAAGACCTCAACCCATCAAGCGTTGCTGGGTCCCTACTGTCATCCTCACCATGTACAGTCATCTCCTTATTCCTCTCGGTTGTTGACCATGTTGACAACACCGGAGGGCGGTGCCGCAGCGAGCGAACCAAGACGGATGACGATGGTGAGGCCTCGGACGGGAACGAACAGGAGCCGGGGAAGATCACAGTGTTGGGGAACGTTGCAGAAAATAAAAAAATTTCTACGGTCTCACCAAGATCCATCTATGAGTTCATCTAGCAACGAGTGATAGGAGTGCATCTACATACCTTTGTAAATCGCGAGCGGAAGCGTTCAAGAGAACGGGGTTGAGGGAGTCATACTCGTCATGACCCAAATCACCGATGACCAAGTGCCGAACGGACAGCACCTCCGCGTTCAACACACGTACGGAGCGGATGACGTCTCCCGCACCTTGATCCAGCAAGGAGGAGGGAGAGGTTGAGGAAGAAGGCTCCAACAGCAGCACGACGGCATGGTGGTGATGGAGTGGCAGTTCTCCGACAAGGCTTCCCCAAGCTCACGCGGAGGAGGAGAGGTGTTGGGGAGGGGAGGGACTGCGCCTTAGATGTTGTGTGCAGCCCTCCCCTCGCCCCTCTATTTATAGGGGATGGGGGAAGGGGGCCGGGCCCCTCTAGATGATATCTAGAGGGGGGGGGGCAAGGGGAGGGGGGCTTGCCCCCCAAGCAAGGGAAGCAAGGGGGCGCCCCCTCTAGGGTTTCCCCCAAACCCTAGGCGCATGGGCCCTAGGGGGTTGTGGCGACCCAGCCCACTTGGGCTGCTTCCCTTCTCCATACAGCCCATAAGGTCCTCCGGAAGAGGTGGCCCCTCCCGGTGGACCCCCGGAACCCCTCCGGTGGCCCCGGTACAATACCGATATGCCTCCGAAACTTTCCGGTGACCGTATGACAACTTCCCATATATAATTCTTCACCTCTGGACCATTCCGGAACTCCTCTTGACGTCCGGGATCTGATCCGGGACTCCGAACAACATTCGGTAATCACATACAAGTCTTCCTAATAACCCTAGCTTCACCGAACATTAAGTGTGTAGACACTACGGGTTCGGGAATCATGCAGACATGACCGAGACAGCTCCCCGCCCAATAACCAACAGCGGGATCTGGATACCCATGTTGGCTCCCACATGTTCCACGATGATCTCATCGGATGAACCACGATGTCGAGGATTCAAGCAACCCCGTATACAATTCCCTTTGTCAATCGGTACGTTACTTGCCCGAGATTCGATCGTCGGTATCCCAATACCTCGTTCAATCTCAAGCATCGGCAAGTCACTTTACTCGCATCGTAATGCATGATCCCGTGACCAAACACTTGGTCACTTTGAGCTCATTATGATGATGCATTACCGAGTGGGCCCAGAGATACCTCTCCGTCATACGGAGTGACAATTCCCGCTCGATCCGTGTCAACCCAATGACACTTTCGGAGATACCCGTAGTATACCTTTATAGTCACCCGATTCGTTGTGGCGTTTGGTACACCCAAAGCACTCCTACGGTATCCGGGAGTTACACGATCTCATGGTCTAAGGAAAGGATACTTGACATTGCAAAAGCTCTAGCAAACGAACTACACGATCTTGTGCTATGCTTAGGATTGGGTCTTGTCCATCACATCATTCTCCTAATGATGTGATCCCGTTATCAATGACATCCAATGTCCATAGTCAGGAAACCATGACTATCTATTGATCAACTAGCTAGTCAACTAGAGGCTCACTAGGGACATGTTGTAGTCTATGTATTCACACGTGTATTGCGATTTCCGGATAATACAATTATAGCATGAATAAAAGACAATTATCATGAACAAGGAAATATAATAATAATCCTTTTATTATTGCATCTAGGGCATATTTCCAACAGTCTCCCACTTGCACTAGAGTCAATAATCTAGTTACATTGTGATGAATCGAACACCCATAGAGTTCTGGTGTTGATCATGTTTTGCTCGCGGAAGAGGTTTAGTCAACGGATGCGACATTCAGATCCGTATGCACTTTGCAAATTTCTATGTATCCATCTTGAACATTTTCACGAATGGAGTTGAAGCGGCGCTTGATGTGCTCGGTCTTCTTGTGAAACCTGGGCTCCTTGGCAAGTGCAATAGCTCCAGTGTTGTCACAGAAGAGTTTGATCGGCCCCGACGCATTGGGTATGACTCCTAGGTCGGTGATGAACTCCTTCACCCAAATTGCTTCATGTGTTGCCTCCGAGGCTGCCATGTACTCCGCTTCACATGTAGATCCCGCCACGACGCTTTGCTTGCAACTGCACCAGCTTCTCGCCCCACCATTCAAAATAAACACGATCCGGTTTGTGACTTAGAGTCATCCAGATCTGTGTCGAAGCTAGCGCCGACGTAACCCTTCTGACGAGCTCTTCGTCACCTCCATAAACGAAACATGTCCTTAGTCCTTTTCAGTACTTCAGGATATTCTTGACCGCTGTCCGGTGTTCCTTGCCGGGATTACTTTGGTACCTTCCTACCAAACTTACGGCAAGGTTTACATAAGGTCTGGTACACAGCATGGCATACATAATAGACCCTATGGCTGAGGCATAGGGATGACACTCATCTCTTCTATATCTTCTGCCGTGGTCGGACATTGAGCTGAGCTCAATTTCACACCTTGCAAAGACAGCAAGAACCCTTCTTAGACTGATCCATATTGAACTTCTTCAATATCTTATCAAGGTATGTGCTTTGTGAAAGACCTATGAGGCGTCTCGATCTATCTCTATAGATCTTGATGCCTAATATATAAGCAGCTTCTCCAAGGTCCTTCATTGAAAAACTCTTATGCAAGTAGGCCTTAATGCTGTCCAAAAGTTCTATATCATTTCCCATCAAAAGTATGTCATCTACATATGATATGAGAAATGCTACAGAGCTCCCACTCACTTTCTTGTAAACGCAGGCTTCTCCATAAGTCTGCATAAAGCCAAACGCTTTGATCATCTCATCAAAGCGAATGTTCCAACTCCGAGATGCTTGCACCAGCCCATAAATGGATCGCTGGAGCTTGCATACTTTGTTAGCATTCTTAGGGTCCACAAAACCTTCCAGCTGCATCATATACAATTCTTCCTTAAGATAACCGTTAAGGAATGCCGTTTTGACGTCCATTTGCCATATCTCATAATCATAGTATGCGGCAATTGCTAACATGATTCGGACGGACTTCAGCTCCGCTACGGGAGAGAAAGTCTCATCGTAGTCAACCCCTTGAACTTGTCGATAACCCTTAGCGACAAGTCGAGCTTTATAGATGGTAACATTACCATCCGCGTCCGTCTTCTTTCTAAAGATCCATTTATTTTCTATAGCTCGCCGATCATCGGGCAAGTCTGTCAAAGTCCATATTTTCTTTTCATACATGGATCCTATCTGGGATTGCATGGCTTCAAGCCATTTGTTGGAATCTGGGCCCGCCATTGCTTCTTCATAGTTCGAAGGTTCACCTTGTCTAACAACATGATTTCCAGGACAGGGTTGCCATACCATTCTGGTGTGGAACGTGTCCTTGTGGACCTACGAAGTTCAGTAGCAACTTGATCCGAAGTACCTTGATCATCATCATTAATTTCCTCTCTAGTCGGTGTAGGCACCACAGGAACATTTTCCTGAGCTGCACTACTTTCCGGTTCAAGAGGTAGTACTTCATCGAGTTCTACTTTCCTCCCACTTACTCCTTTCGAGAGAAACTCTTTTCCGTAAAGGATCCGTTCTTAACAACAAAGATCTTGCCTTCGGATCTAAGGTAGAAGGTGTACCCAATAGTTTCCTTAGGGTATCCTATGAAGACACATTTTTCCGACTTGGGTTCGAGCTTTTCAGGTTGAAGTTTCTTGACATAAGCATCGCATCCCCAAACTTTTAGAAACGACAGCTTAGGTTCCTTCCCAAACCATAATTCATACGGTGTCATCTCAAAGGATTTAGACGTTGCCCTATTTAAAGTGAATGTAGCTATCTCTAGAGCGTATCCCCAAAATGATAGCGGTAAATTGGTAAGACACATCATAGATCGCACCATATCCAATAGAGTGCGATTACGACGTTCGGACAAACCATTACGCTGAGGTGTTCCAGGCAGCATGAGTTGTGAAACGATTCCACATTTTCTTAAGTGCGTACCAAATTCGTGACTTAAATATTCTCCTCCACGATCTAATCGTAAGAATTTTATCTTTCGGTCACGTTGATTTTTCTACTTCATTCTGAAATTCCTTGAACTTTTCAAAGGTCTCAGACTTGTGTTTCATCAAGTAGACATACCCATATCTACTTAAGTCGTCAGTGAGAGTGAGAACATAACGATATCCTCCGCGAGCCTCAACTCTCCTTGGACCGCACACATCAGTATGTCCGATTTCCAATAAGTTGGTTGCTCGCTCCATTGTTCCGGATAATGGAGTCTTGGTCATTTTGCCCATGAGGCATGGTTCGCATGTGTCAAATGATTCATAATCGAGAGACTCTAAAAGTCCATCAGCATGGAGCTTCTTCATGCGCTTGACACCAATGTGACCAAGGCGGCAGTGCCACAAGTATGTGGGACTATCGTTATCAACTTTACATCTTTTGGTATTCACACTATGAATATGTGTAACATCACATTCGAGATTCATTAAGAATAAACCATTGACCATCGGGGCATGACCATAAAACATATCTCTCATACAAATAGAACAACCATTATTCTCGGATTTAAATGAGTAGCCATCTCGTATTAAACGAGATCCTGATACAATGTTCATGCTCAAACTTGGCACTAAATAACAATTATTGAGGTTTAAAACTAATCCGTAGGTAAATGTAGAGGTAGCGTGCGTCGACGGCGATCACATCAACCTTGGAACCATTCCCGACGCCGCATCGTCACCTCGTCCTTCGCCAGCCTCCGCTTATTCCGCAGCTCCTTCATGAGTTACAAATATGAGCAACGGCACCGTATCAAATACCGGGGAGTTACTACGAGTACTGGTAAGGTACACATCAATTACATGTATATCACATATACCTTTAGTGTTTCCGTCCTTCTTGTCCGATAAGTATTTGGGGCAGTTCCGCTTCCAGTGACCATTCCCTTTGCAATAAAAGCACTCAGTCTCGGGCTTGGGTCCATTCTTTGACTTCTTCCCGCAATCGGCTTACGGGCGCGCAACATCTTTGCCGTCCTTCTTGAAGTTCTTCTTACCCTTGCCCTTCTTGAACTTGGTGGTTTTATTGACCATCAACACTTGATGTTCCTTTTGATTTCTACCTCTGCTGACTTCAGCATTGAAAATACTTCAGAATAGTTTTCACCATCCCCGCCTATTGTAGTTCATCATGAAGCTCTTGTAGCTTGGTGGGAGCGATCAAGGATTCTGTCAATGACCGCCTCGTCCGGGAGGTTAATATTCAAGCTGACAAAGCGGTTGTGCAACCTGCATATTCGAGTATGTGCTCACCGATGTAACTATTTTCCTCCATCTTACAACTATAGAACTTGTCGAGACTTCATATCTCTCGACCCGGCGTGAGCTTGGAAAACCATTTTCAGCTCCTCGAACATCTCATATGCTCCGTGTTGCTCAAAACGCTTTAGGAGCCCCGGTTCTAAGCTGTAAAGCATGCCGCACTGAACGAGGGAGTAATCATCAGCACGTGACTGCCGAGCGTTCATAACGTATTGGTTCTCTGGGATGGGTGCTTCACCTAGCGGTCCTTCTAGGACATATGCTTTCTTGGCAGCTATGAGGATGATCCTCAGGTTCCGGACCCAGTCCGTATAGTTGCTGGCATCATCTTTCAGCTTGGTTTTCTCTAGGAACGCGTTGAAGTTCATGTTGACATGAGCGTTGGCCATTTGATCTACAAGACATATTTATAAAGATTTTAGACTAAGTTCATGATAATTAAGTTAATCTAATCAAATTATTTAATGAACTCCCACTCAGATTTGACATCCCTCTAGTCATCTAAGTGTTACATGATCCGAGTCGACTAGGCCGTGTCCGATCATCACGTGAGACGGACTAGTCATCATCGGTGAACATCTCCATGTTGATCGTATCTTCCATACGACTCATGTTCGACCTTTCGGTCTCTGTGTTCCGAGGCCATGTCTGTACATGCTAGGCTCGTCAAGTTAACCTAAGTGTTTTGCATGTGTAAAACTGTCTTACACCCGTTGTATGTGAACGTAGGAATCTATCACACCCGATCATCACGTGGTGCTTCGAAACGACGAACTTTAGCAACGGCGCACAGTTAGGGGGAACACTTTCTTGAAATTATTATGAGGGATCATCTTATTTACTACCGCCATTCTAAGTAAACAAGATGAAAAAACATAATAAACATCACATGCAATTAAATAGTAGTGACATGATATGGCCAATATCATATAGCTCCTTTGATCTCCATCTTGGGGCTCCATGATCATCTTGTCACCGGCATGACACCATGATCTCCATCATCGTGTCTCCATGAAGTTGCTCGCCAACTACTACTTCTACTACTATAGCTAACGGTTTAGCAATAAAGTAAAGTAATTACATGGCGTTGAATCAATGGCACGTAGGTCATACAATAATTAAGACAACTCCTATGGCTCCTGCCGGTTGTCATACTCATCGACATGCAAGTCGTGATTCCTATTACAAGAACATGATCTCATACATCACAATATATCATTCATCATTCATCACAACTTTTGGCCATATCACATCACAAGGCAATTGCTGCAAAAACAAGTTAGACGTCCTCTAATTGTTGTTGCATCTTTTACGTGGCTGCAATAGGGTTCTAGCAAGAACGTTTTCTTACCTACGAAAAACCACAACGTGATTTGTCAACTTCTATTTACCCTTCATAAGGACCCTTTTCATCGAATCCGCTCCAACTAAAGTGGGAGAGACAGACACCCGCTAGCCACCTTATGCAACTAGTGCATGTCAGTCGGTGGAACCTGTCTCACGAAAGCATACGTGTAAGGTCGGTCCGGGCCGCTTCATCCCACAATACCGCTGAAGAAAAATAAGACTAGTAGCGGCAAGAAAGTTGACAACATCTACGCTGACAACAAATTGTGTTCTACTCGTGCAAAGAGAACTACGCATAGACCTAGCTCATGATGCCACTGTTGGGGAACGTTGCAGAAAATAAAAAATTTCCTACGGTTTCACCAAGATCCATCTATGAGTTCATCTAGCAACGAGTGATAGGAGTGCATCTACATACCTTTGTGGATCGCGAGCGGAAGCGTTCAAGAGAACGGGGTTGAGGGAGTCATACTCGTCGTGATCCAAATCACCGATGACCAAGTGCCGACGGAGAGGTTGAGGAAGAAGGCTCCAACAGCAGCACGACGGCGTGGTGGTGATGGAGTGGCAGTTCTCCGGCAGGGCTTCGCCAAGCTCACGCGGAGGAGGAGAGGTGTTGGGGAGGGGAGGGGCTGCACCTAGATGTTGTGTGCAGCCCTCCCCTCGCCCCTCTATTTATAGGGGAAGGGGGAAGGGGGCCGGGCCCCTCTAGATGAGATCTAGAGGGGGGGGGGGCCAAGGGGAGGGGGCTTGCCCCCCAAGCAAGGGGGCGCCCCCTCTAGGGTTTCCCCCAAACCCTAGGTGTATGGACCCTAGGGGGTTGTGGCGCCTCAGCCCACTTGGGCTGGTTCCCTTCTCCATACAACCCATAAGGTCCTCCGGAAGAGGTGGCCCCTCCCGGTGGACCCCCGGAACCCCTCCGGTGGCCCTAGTACAATACCGATATGCCTCCGAAACAATCCGGTGACCGTATGACAACTTCCCATATATAAATCTTCACCTCCGGACCATTCCGGAACTGCTCGTGACGTCCGGGATGTGATCCGGGACTCCGTACAACATTCGGTAATCACATACAAGTCTTCCTAATAACCCTAGCGTCACTGAACCTTAAGTGTGTAGACCCTACGGGTTCGGGAATCATGCAGACATGACCGGGACAGCTCTCCGGCCAATAACCAACAGCGGGATCTGGATACCCATGTTGGGTCCCACATGTTCCACGATGATCTCATCGGATGAACCACGATGTCGAGGATTGAAGCAACCCCGTATACAATTCCCTTTGTCAATCGGTATCCCAATACCTCGTTCAATCTCGTTACCGGCAAGTCACTTTACTCGTACCATAATGCATGATCCCGTGACCAAACACTTGGTCACTTTGAGCTCATTATGATGATGCATTACCGAGTGGGCCCAGAGATACCTCTCCGTCATACGGAGTGACAAATCCCAGTCTCGATCCGTGTCAACCCAACAGACACTTTCGGAGATACCCGTAGTATACCTTTATAGTCACCCAGTTACGTTGTGACGTTTGGTACACCCAAAGCACTCCTACGGTATCCGGGAGTTACACGATCTCATGGTCTAAGGAAAGGATACTTGACATTGCAAAAGCTCTAGCAATCGAACTACACGATCTTGTGCTATGCGTAGGATTGGGTCTTGTCCATCACATCATTCTCCTAATGATGTGATCCCGTTATCAATGACATCCAATGTCCATAGTCAGGAAACCATGACTATCTATTGATCAACGAGCTAGTCAACTAGAGGCTCACTAGGGACATGTTGTAGTCTATGTATTAACACGTGTATTACAATTTCCGGATAATACAATTATAGCATGAATAAAAGACAATTATCATGAACAAGGAAATATAATAATAATCCTTTTATTATTTCCTCTAGGGCATATTTCCAACACACAGCCAGCCTTGGGAGGCAGGAGCAGGCGGTCCCGCCGGCGCTGGTCTGGCTTTGGCGGCTCGAGGAAGAAGAGACTGAAGAAACGCGACAGACGTTGAATGTCAATCGAACAGTCAAGGTTGTCACAATCGTTTTTTGACTAAGCGGACACCAAGTAGCATACTTTTTATATATAGGAAGAAAACTGCGAGAAAAATGCGTTCGTCTGCCGTCCTCCTCACAGGGAATGTTCGCCACATAAGTGACTAGCACCCTTGGTTTTCAACCGAGAGGTCTTGGGTTCGAGTCTGAGGAACTCTCAATTTGTCCTCCTTCCTTCCTCGCAAAAAAATGGGAAAGAAAATCAAAGACTTGGGAGGCGTCTGAGAACAAGCTAGTGTACCAAGAAAGAGACGTTGCGAGTTTTAGAAAAAGAAAGACATGCTCCTGTAGCTGGTTCAATCCAAACCTAGACTATGACTATATATGGTGCTATGCTACTCGCAAGTAATGAAACCGACATATCCAACGCTCGCTTCTCCTCTTCTCTACTTACTCGCTTAGCATCGAAGCTCTGGCTGCAGCAACCATGTCCGCTGGCTGCTCGTCCACCTGCTCTTCAGCAGGCAACAACCAGATATGTGCCAAGTCCCCACCCGTACCATCGCCTGTGGGTCTCATCACACCCCCGTCGGCACGCGCAGCGCAGCCGATTGCTCATCACAACCCGCTGTCGTTGGTGTGGTGCCACTGCAGCAAATCACGCAAAGTCATCCGTCGTGTCTCAACCACAATCCGCAACCCTGGCCGAGTCTTCTAGAAATGCCCGAATCATGGGGTAATAATATGTTTAAGTGTTGTTCTGCTGCTTTCAGTTGCTGATTTTTTTAATAGTTTGGTTGATGATCTTCCAATTTGATTCGTGCAGAAAAGGGAAGATTCGTGTGATTTGTATTTCTAGGAAGTTGCTGATGTAGGGGAATGCAACTACGCTGATTATTTGGTTAGCCGAGGAATCCCAATACCAGCAGGTTGGGGTGTTGGACAAATAATCAAGGAACGATGAAGAGGAAGATGCAGCGAAGGTTAAAGATGCAGTTCCTCGATCATGGCCAAGCAACAGCTGCTGAACGGCCTTGACAAAGAATGAGGAGATGAAAGAGCTTGTGAAGATAATGGGCAAAATCGATGTGCTCTGTAGGATGATTTTCTCTTTATTTGTAGTGTATGTAGCACTCGTGATGTATTCAGTGGCTACGACATGAGCACTTTGCTGAAACTAGTAATGAATGAAACCTGTGTAGCAGGCTCGGCGTAGTGTTGTGAACATCTAATGATTTCTATTAACAGAAATCAGGGGGTATCCCCTTTTGCTCATATAAATAAATAAATAGCAGTGGCCCTATCGGGTCAGCTTTGTTCTCATTCGAAGACGTTGAGGAAATTGCAGTCCAACAGCAAACTATGTCATCAAATTCAAGTTTCACAGCCAAATATGAGTACAACTAAACAACAATGTTATCATGTTTTAGTTGTCATACAATCACCAAACACAAATCAGCATACATAACAAGTGATGTTCTCACAGCAAAATACTAAACAACATGTTCATCAGGTTTCAGTTGTCATAGCAAACACAATTTCACATAAAAGATAAAAACACGTCTTCTGACAGGCAAATACGACAAAAGCAATGTAATCATCATCCACAGCAGCAGCGTCAACATCTTCGCCATGTGTATCAGTATGAATCGTAATTCCCCACGGTGTCATCTTCTTCTTCGTCCTCACCATCCTCGAACGTTGGCTTCTTCTTGATCAACTCTTGTATGTCCACAGCACGACAGGCAATCTTTTCGCCGGCGTCATTGACGTGATGGTTCTCAAAGATATTAGGAACATCTGTGTTATCTTGTATATCAGGAGCAGTGTAAGCATCATCTTGTTGTGCAACTTCATTAAACGAATTCCTCTGCTCAAACCTTTGCAATACTCTCCATTCATCGCTACGTGCAAATGTGTCTTCCAAGAAAAATATCTATGTTGCTTGATTTGCCAAAATAAAAGGCTCGTTGGTCTGGTATGCCGCCTTGACATTGATGGATTTGAAATAATCATCAGCTCTGGGTTTTGCGATCCTGGAAAACAAGTTATACCAACGACAGCACAACAGAACCACACACCAATGATCCTCGAAAGTGGAGATATACTGCAACTGAACAATGTCTGTTATGTTAGCATACATTTCAGTTGTCTCTTTGTCATACGTATCATTGCTCATGATGGCACTGTTTTGTGTCTTCCTGCCTTCGTCTCGTGCAAGGGTGTTGTAGCGCACATCTCCAACAACGCAAGATTCATAATGTCATACCCGAGTATCAGGACCCGTTGCTAGTGAGTAAAGGGCATCATCAACTGCCTGCCCATCCTCCCGCATCTTCTTAACCTATGGTTAGAAAATATACAAGCTGATCATCTTATGTAGTCAATATATTAAAAATACTGACAGTGCACTTCAAAAGCTTACATGGTTCTTGAACCATTTCGCAAATCCTGCCATAACCAGTTTGTCAATGTTTCTTGGATTTTGCGGCAGTAACTCCTCTTTGTAGATGCTGCACAACATAGTGATCGCGTCAAACATCTAAATATATAAGAATGTGCTGCAAGTTTAGTAGATTACGATGTATAAGCTGCAGTACTGCACTTACTTTATATAAGATAGTATCTCAGGACAGTTATTCAACACATACCAAACCATTTTGTCCAAATCTTTAGGTTTGTCCTCTTGTCGACTCTTCCCTGTAACTCGAACAGAATAATCGAAAACATTGAGCCCGGGATTGTCTTCACCCACCTCTTTGCTAAGCTGATCAGCTGTTTCAATGTATTTTGAGCAGAATGTCAACGCTTCTGTAGCAATGTAGGCCTCTGCAATGGAACCCTCGGGTCTAGCTCTGTTCCTAACATAGCCCTTGAAAGTGCCTAGCCGCCTTTCAATAGGGTACATCCAGCCATACTATACTGGACCTCTAAGTAGTGCCTCATCAGGTAGATGAACAGCCAAATGCACCATCACATCAAAGAAGGCTGGAGGATATATCTTCTCAAGGTCACATAGGATAGTTGGTATCTTGTCTCTAAGATGCTCCAAATCATCTATCCTGATATTTCTACCACAGAGTTCCCTGAAGAATTGTCCCAACTCTGCAACTGCTCTGTATAAGTCAGGGTGGCCCAATCCTCTAAGGATAACAGGTAAAACCCTTTGAAGTACGACGTGACAGTCATGAGTTTTCAACCCTTGTACCTTGTTTCCATCTGCACTGACTCTCCTTTCAAGGTTGGAAGCAAATCCATGTGGGAATCTCACACGTGACAGGACCTCGCGGAATTCTTTTCTTTTTACCTTGTCCAAGACGTACACAACTGGTGTCATATCCCGTGGTTTACCTTCATCTTGCACCTGCAAATCCTTTCTAATACCCAGGTGTGTCAAATCAATCCTAGATTTTAAGGTATCTTTCATCTTGCCTTCAATGTTAAGAAGTGTGCCGATAATGCTGTCACATATATATTTCTCGATGTGCATCACATCAAGATTATGCCGCAGATCCAAATCTTTCCAATACTCCAAGTCCCACAAAGTGGGCGTGCGGGTAAACAATAATCTCTCTTCTACCGTGCCATGCTTCCTTTTCCCGCTACCATTACCAGGATGGTTTCATGGTGTAATATGCCTGACCTTCTCTAATTCCACTTGCAACTCATCGCCGGTGAGCCTCTTTGGCGCATCACGATTTTCATGCTTTGCATTGAACACATGTCTTCGGTATTTTCTAGGATGCGGCTTGTCCTTGGCAAGGAAACAGCGGTGTCCAATGTAACACATCTTGCTAAGTATTGCGTATGACAGCGGATTCCTGTCACAACGAACACATGCATTGTAACCATGTGTCGTTCGCCCTGACATAGTGCCCAAAGCTGGATAATCATGGATGCACCAAATTACAACAGTACGCAGAAAGAAATCAGCTGGTGGGCTGCTATATAGGTCTCGAGTGAGAACACCCTTCCATAGCTTTTGAAGTTCCTCCACAAGAGGCTCCATGAACAAATCAAAATCCTTTCCAGGACTTTTTGGACCTGGGATGAGCAAGGCCATCATGTAGTTTGATTCTTTGGTGCATACATTTGGAGGCATGTTGTAAGGGATAACAAGCACTGGCCAAATGCTATATGTGGCGCTCTGGTGGCCAAATGGGTTAAATCCATCTGAAGCTAAGCCAAGTCTAATGTTTCTCGGGTCAGCAGCAAACTCTTTGTGTATATCATTGAAGCTTTTCCACTCACTACCGTTAGATGGATGGCTCATTACATTCTGATCTCTGTACTCCTGGTTCCTAGAATGCCACAGTACATCCTCTCTTGTTTCAGCATCATGAAACAACCTCTGCAATCTTGGTGTAATTGGAAAATGTCTCGGAACATTATGAGGAACCCTCTTCACAGCATCGCCATCTTACCATCTTGATGATTTGCATTTTGGGCATTCACTTAAGTTGGCATAATCCTTCCGGAACATAACACAATTATTCTTACAAACATGGATCATATGATATCCAATTCCGACTGCACGAAAGAAATTCTTCATTTTACTGTAGGTGTGTGGCAGCTCAGACGCATCTGGGAAAGATTTGCGGAAAGCAGCCAACATCACATCGAATGATTTGTTGGTCATCCGCTCAGATGTCTTCACCTGAAGAAAGGTGACCATAGCTGAGAATACTGATAGCTTATTTCCGGGGTGACAAAGAACGTTGCATTGTTCCAACATGCGGGCCCACCGTTTTCTTCTGCAGTGAAAGTTCACGGAATGCACGAGCACTTCGTAGCATTGTTTCAATGTTGGTCAAACTCACTGGCTCCGCCACCACCACCTCCTCCTCCTCTTCCACCTGAGCATCAGGCAGATCAAGATGGTGATCTGCTGCTTCCACGTAGTCAATAACATTGACGTTCACAGCTTCACCATGAGGAACCCACCTACTATATGTGACCGACTTCCCATACAAGTGTAGATGATTTTGCACAGTTGACTGGGGTCTTGTAACTGAATTCATACAACTGCTACACGGGCAGAGCACATCTGATTTCGGACCACCGTACTCAGCTCTGATAAAGTTCATGAAGTTTTCAACCCCCTCGATATATGCATCGGAGAATCTTCGAGAAGAAGTTATCCAAATCCTATCCATCTGTTAGACATACAAATTATTTCTTCTACTAGATATTACAGGAAAAACATATATGCTTTTTTATGAAGTCCAGAAAAAAATACCTAGGTCGATGTCTAAAGCTATGGCAAGATATTTGGACGAGCAGATCTAAGTAACGAAATATGTAAACCTAATTCAGCAAACATATTTGAGTGCTAAATTATGGCAGGCTGTTTCAGCAGTCAATGAGGCCAAGCACACAGCCATCAAACTATCGAAGGCCATCGCAGCAACAAAGATCGAATATAAAACGGTGTAGAGCTATTTCACCTAACAGATTGGCTACTAGACCATGGCAATCTACGTCACAATAAATATATGGCAGGATATTATAGCAACTAATCGGCCTTGGCATGCCATCTCAGCTAAGCAGATTGAGTGCAGAACAGGGCAAGGAAGCTTCTTAAGTAGAGCATATTGACAGTAAAATACTTCGGCAAACAGTGAGATTAACAGCGTCTATCAGCTAATATTCAGCGCTACACCGACATGAACGGGGCCTCTGTCTAGAATGCGCGTACCGTGGGAGAAGCTGACCGCCGTGCGTCTCCGCACGAACGTCGCCAGCGGTGGCGGCGCTGACCGCCGTCGCCTCCACAGAACTTAGCGGAGGTGGCGGCGCGGCTAGAGGACGGCAGTCTCTGAGCATCTTGTGGGGCGAGAGGATCGCCGTGTGTCCCTTGACGAACCATGGTGTCGGCGTATCAGCGCCAGCGGGAGGGCGGCTTTGGCGGAGCGAATGGAGTGGAGGGGGACAGGGGAGGGTGTTTGGGGAATATTTGGCGAAGGGCGGTTGAATCAATTTGGGGGAATTTTTGTGTGTGTGGGGGGAGGATTTTCGCTGCTGGGGGGGGGAGTTTGGCGCATGGTCAATTTCTCCAAGTGCAGTCCCACGTGTCGGTGAAGAGGCAAGCGAAGCGCGTTCCGCTTATGTGAGCCGTGTGCAGGACCGAGCGTGTGTGGGTGCAATGCGATCGCGACAGAGTGCTGTGAGTGTACCGCCTTTTTCCTTTTAAACTAGGTGCTTCGCCCCTAAAAAATGTTGCTTCGCGATCCATCGATACTACTACTAGTAATCCGGTAATCCCGACTAAAACGCGCGACCGGTCTTTTCCCCGCGATATCTTTGGGAGGTTGGCTTAGTTGGGTTTTTTAGTTTTTTCTCGGTTCAATAAAAAGCAGAGTTGGTGATGATGGTGTGCCTGTCATCCTGCAATATAGGCTGTCCGATCTATATCTAACGAATAGGAAGGAAACTATGACAATTTACCCGCACTCCTCTCCACATTTGCAGATAAGGCTTTCCCTCGTTCATCCTTTTCTCCCACAAGATCTTGATCTTCCGTGCAATATGTATATTATTGTGAAAGTTCATATACACCGGCCGAGATTAATGCAAACACGGTAGATTTTCATTACATTTCGGACTTTTATAGGGCAGAAAAATAAAAGAAACCCGACCCTAAACCTATTCTACTGCGGCGACCGACATCCATATACGGGGGCAGAGTTCAAGACCCGTGAAGTGAAGGTGCGGTCTCCAGCAAGGAAGAGTAGAACACGGGATACGGACCGGTAGTTGGCACACCATGCCCTGCCGCCTCCCATGCCCTACTCATCCTCGGAGGAGTCCCGACCTCGGCCGAGCCGGACGTTGGACGGCGGCAAGTAGGACGCGTGGCTGATGGTGCTCCCGTCGTGGGCTGCCAGCGTGGCCACCGCTTGTGCAGTCGCGTCCGCGTCCGGCTACGCCGCTATTGCGTCGCGAGAGGCGACTTGAGCGAGGGCGGCGACCTCGAGCTTCATCCCCGAAGAAAAACTCTCCCACAGAGCGTTCACACTTGCGGTCATGGCAGATGTGGTGCCAGGTAGGAGGACGATGCGCTATGGTGTGCAGGTTAGTTGGGCATTGCCGCTTTAAGTAGCGCATTCCGGTGAGGCCAAGCGTCCGGGTGCGTCATTAAGTCGCGGGAGTCGGTTCCTCGGGCACCGAGCCTCTTAACGACGACATACGAACGGACGGCATGAATGCGGGCAGCTGGCGCCGGCTGGGAACGCACCGCGCGACGGCGCGAGGGACGAGGGCTTTGGTGTGCCAGGGTAGTCAGCTGCGGTCGTGGCAACGTTGGAGATGCCCTTTGCTCAAATGTGATCCCTGCATGAGCAAGCCGACCCAGCATGGTCTCAGGTCCAGACGATGCAGTTGGCCACGCTACACCACTTCACGGACGCGTCGCGGCGCCCCGTGCATCCTCGACGAGCCAGGTGTTGGGGTGTGTTTGGATTGTGGCCAAAGTGCCCCTTACCAA
This sequence comes from Aegilops longissima, assembly GCA_021605205.1. Lineage (NCBI taxonomy): Eukaryota > Viridiplantae > Streptophyta > Magnoliopsida > Poales > Poaceae > Aegilops > Aegilops longissima. The sequence continues at coordinate 68,580,210 of CM038681.1, forward strand.
AATTTTGGCCATGACCCAAAGATTGGTCTTTGTTTGGATGGTTGCCATTTCTTTGGCATGCCAATGAACTCTAGCCAACTCTAGTTCATTTTTCTTGCCAATGTCGGCCAAATCATGGGCAACCAATACCTCAACCAAAATTTTGGCTACCCAATGCTTTGATGGGGCAACCTTGGGCACAAACCAAACATACCGTTGGTCGTGCCACAACACTAACGCCACCCTCGGCACACTGAAACCGACCGTGTCTATCGACGATATGAGCGTGTCGCACACCGCGGTCGCCGTGTCCAGAGGCGGTGCTGGAGCTGCGCCCTGTTGTTGGCCCCAACGACCCACATGAACGGTTGTCGGTGGCGAGGAGGTCGTGGGCCAGCTCCTCCATTGGACTAGTTTGCGCTATGTCGGTTTCCCTGTTTTCCCGGCCATATTCGAGCATCAGTGGTCCGCGTTGCGCATTAGGCCTTTCACTATGTAGGCCAAGCGAGACAACTTATTATTTATTTGAGCCGTTCAAGTGTAATCATGTGGAGTTTGCTTATTTCTCATTCCTCTCCAACCCTCTTCTCCATCGATCATGTCGCCCTCCAGTCGAGTCCATCCTCCCGCATGCCTCATTTGAACATTCCGCTGAGTATCATTCGCATGTACCCACCCTAGTCCTCTTTCAATAGATCTCCGACCCGAGATGAAATCGAGAGGAACGAGCGGGGCACGTGATACCTAAGGAGGATTCAAAATTTTGAACCGTGATCATAGCATCCATAAATCATATATAAAGGGTATTCAATGTTCGTTTCATTTTTGAGCGTATAATATACTCCCTCCTATCCTTTCTAATTTACATACTATGATAGGAGTATAAGTTTTATGTGTAGTCAAAGTATCTCTACTATGATAAAAAGGTATCAACATTCAACAACGCCCAATCAATATTGTTAGATTAAATGCGTACTCCTAGATTTGTACTCGAGATGGTTTCAATTTGACTATTGACAAGATTAATAGTACTCCTTTCACATAGGTGAGTAAGTCATCTTAGGTTGTGCACCGTGACCAAGGAGGAGGGGAAAACGAGAGACATTAATGTTTATTTGCTAATTAATAGTATTGCATGCAATGAACTAACCACTGCATGTCATGTTTGATAGTCTCAAGTCATTAAAAGCATGCACACCCTCATCTCTTATTGGTTCATATGTCAAGAAACAAGAAACGAGGTAGAAGTTAATGCACCACGCCTACGTGTTTTGGGATTATTTGGTTTTCATAAGATGACTTACACACCTAAACGGAGGGAGTACATGAGATGTATAATGTGAAAATTATATCACTGGAAACTCCTTTCACATACAAAATTGACCATATGCTTTGTGTAAGTTGCATGTCATATATTATTACTCTAACATTTGGTCAAAGTTAGCCTCGAAAAACGCATTAGACCCTGTATGCTTTGTGTAAGTTGCATGTCATATATTATTACTGTAACATTTGTGTAAGTTGCATGTCATATATTATTACTCTAACATTTGGTCAAAGTAGTATAGTGGAAGTGGATCCTCCGATGTAGGTATCCTGCCTTACCCTCCCTTTCGTCACTTCTCGGCGGACCCCATGCTTGCTAGGCCCCGCATGTCGGTTACTCAATGGGTTCGGCCACGTCAGAGGATCCTCATTCGTAGTATACTCCCTCTATTTTTATTTACTCCGCATAAAACTGAGGGAGTGGTGGTATAATAAATGACGCGGGCGGGGGGGAGGACGTTGGTTTGCTCTCAACTGCGGTCCCTGCGAAGCGAAAATTCAAGACGAAGCGCGTTCCATTCGGTGAGCGACGTGGAGGGTCCAGCATGCCGGGCTGCAACGCGAACGCGAAAAGAGCGATATACAGTCAAAACCGATTGACCGGTCGTCACCGGAACCACTATTCACACCAGAACCTTCGCTGCTCGGCCTACGCCAGCCACTGCCCTAAAACCACACCAAATCTCCAGCCCATTCCCCCACCTTTCGATCCCCTAGCCCGCATCAAGCGTCCCCTAGTTCGCCGGAAAGCCATGGTGCGCCGCAAGATCACTTACTACAAGATGCTGACGCCGGAGCGCCGCGCAGAAATCGCGGCGGCGGTCGGCACCACAGACCTCCGTTCCCAAGCTCGCTTTGCAGCGGGCCAATCCCCGAGTTCTCTGGAGCCAAGCTACGAGGAGGAGGAAGCCGATCCAATGTTCACTGCGGAGGTCGCGGTGCAGAAGGCCCCCGATGGGTATGAGACGATGGACGTCGACTTCGTGGCGGCGTCCGAGTCCCCCATGGTGCAGGCGGACCAGCGGTTCAACATGGCGATACTAAAGGAGGACCGGGAGGCAGAGGCTCAACTCAAATCGGAGCGCGCGCATGCCGCTGCCATCAAGGCTCTCCTGCAGGTGGAACCGGATGTCGTGGATGTGAACTTTTCGGCGGAGGATCAACTTGAGGCGGAGCGCGCGGATGCCGCTGCCATCGAGGCCCTCCTGCAGGCGGAACCGGACGCCCTAGACATGAACCGGGCGGCAGAGGCTCAACTCAAAGCAGAGCGCGCGGATGCCGCTCTCATCGACGCCCTCCTGCAGGCGGAACCGGAAGTCCTGGACTTGAACCGGGCGGCGGAGGCTCGACTCGACGCGGAGCGCGCGGATGCCGCTGCCATCAAGGCCCTCCTGCAGACGGAACCGGACGTCCTCGACTTGAACCGGGCTGTGCTCTCGTCCGTGTAGAGCGCCCGCATGCTCCGCTTGAATGAGTAGCTGGAGGCCGAGGACAACCACGGTGTGGAGACACACGTCGGCAGCGACGGCTGGTTCGCGCCGGCAGCCAAAGACGACGAGGCCGTCTCTTTCCGCGAGCAGTGATAGTTTTTCTTTATGTTGTTGTTTTTATGGATCTTTTGCTGTGTAAAAACATACTATTTGTTATGCAAGTCGCCTGACTTGGGTCAGTCTACCATTTCAGGCGGTTGGATGAATATCCTACATCTCCTAACCCTTCTTTCCTTCTTCCTCACCTCTTCTTCTTCCCCAACAGACCACCGCACGGGCCGTACGGATACTCCCCAACATGCGTCGGATAAACATACTCTATGAACGAAAATTATGTGTCAGCGATAGGATGGCTGAGTTCGGTTTGTTCATGTGCGACAGCACGTGTCAGTGAGGGTGCGTTCCCTTGGTTGGGTTTGCGGCGTGTAGGAGCGACTGTGTGGGGGTGCGGTGCGACCGCGGCGTGCAGGAGCGACCATGTGAGGGTGCGGTGCGACCTCGACAACCATGCGCAAGTGTACCTCCTTCTCATTTTGAAAACTTTAGGCAAACTTGGCAAAAATGTGTGGCGAAGTTTGGCAATGCAAGGCCTAGACCCAAACAGGATAAGTACGTACGTACTAGGAGTACTAGCGTTAAAAAAGAAAGGCGTGGTTTTCCTTCGCGAGATTTAATCGATACGAATCCTCGTTTCAGGAGTCAATTAATGCGTATTTTTCTCGAAAGACCAAAGAGCTAACCATCTCACTCCTCATAGCTTGATTAATGCAGCGCCATGCCAACGAACCTTCTCACTTCCGCATGCATGCAGGGGATATTAATGTCCTTGGTTCCTAACCCCATCAAATTTGCCTCGATTAGTGTTAGTGGCCCTTTGAAAATTGTAATTTTGATATACTGGCCTTGTGTACAAAAAAATGGAGGTAGTAACTATATTTGAATTCCTTGCCCATTGCGGTGACGTCGATGACTTTTTTTTGTGGTTTGGCGAAGTGCGTTCGACAGAGAACGCCATTGAGGGAGACCACGGTAAGTCGTTCGCAAGTGCCGCCTGCAAGCCGAGACAACCGCCTTATTTACATCCAGGAAGTCCTTTACTAGTACTACTACTAGGAGTACTAGTGCGGTGAGATGGTTTCTCGAAGAAGAAGATGGAGAAGCAGAGTCAGCGAAGAGTGAAATGATAGTTTCTTCGTCCGTGCTTTGTGATTTGACGCCTCACTGCTTTGTGATTTGTGATAGAAGGGACAGGGGAGTAGACTATGTGCTCTATATTTTACTACATGCGTCCAAGCATGGGAGAAAGAGGAGAGATGTTGCATTTTTTCTATTCCTTCAATCAACCAATCAGGGAGCTTCGGTTCCATCTTTTTGGCTTTGGCAACACCGTCCACAATGGTTCCCACGATGCCAAAAGCTATTTTCACATTTTGCTACACCTTGTGGATGCCCTTAACCGTACCACCTGGTTTTGCTCCTGTGTGCTATCTATACAAATCTCAATTATATTGATCTAAAAAATTATAGAATCAAAGATTAGTAAAAAGGAGGTGATTTTGCCGCGCGGATGGCGGGGGAGGTTTCTTATTTTTGGAGGACGTTGTCCTGGCGGTTTGCTAACATGCGGTCCCACGTGTCAGTGCTTTACCAAGCTGATCCGCGTCCCACATGAGGCAGAACAACGGCAGAAGCAACACGTGGTAAGTTGAAGAAGATGAGGGAGAAGCGGATTCAGCAACGAGTGAAATGATGGTTGCTTCGTCCCTCCAACTTTTTTTAGCATTATACTTTGTCCCTCCAACTTAACTGCGGGAAAGGTGCAGCTTTCTGATTTGACGCCTCATTGCTCATTACTACGCCGGCGCCATGACTGGGGTGCTTCACCCCGGCTGCTCTGCACTGTATTCCGTTATGGCACGTGGACCCGGTAGCTTGATGTCCCACATGTCGGCGAACGGGACTAGAAGATTTATGAAAGCGAAGCGCTCCACTCTTCTGACGGAGGAGTAGACCTGACGACGCCCGTTGAACTGTCACTTGTACTGTATAGTACTATAGTTTTGTTGTTTCGCACGATCCATCGATACAAACCCGATTAAACAGGAAAGGGTGGGATTTTTCCCGCACGGTAGATGATACTGGCCATACATTTCAAAGGCAATTTTAATGTATGCAAACTGAATAATTATAAGTAACAATATGATATCTTGTAAAACTAAAAACACATATGATTTATTGTGTTAGAGTGTAGTAGTAGTGCTGTATTGCATAGTTGTTAGATGTAACATGCGAGAATGTGTAGAGATGTAGTTTTGGAGGGCCTACAGAGAGAAAAGCGTAATACGGTCACCGAACTTCAGAATAAGCTGATTACGGTCACTATATATGTTTTGCGGTGATTATCCGGTCACTTGCTCATAGTTCAACATCGGATTGCACTCTGTTGACCGGCCAAATAGTCTGCGTGGCGCCATGTTGACTAGTTAAATTGACCATGTTCCTTGTGGGTCCCACCTGCCGTTCGCATAGGGAAAAGGTCGATAAACACAAATTTACGCAGCGACAAGGCTCCAAGCCGTGCTTGGAATCACCTGGTTGTGTATGTGTCTGCTGTGGCCTGATGTGTGCGCATGCACGTAGGTTGAGCACTTGAGCGTGAGAGTGTGTGTTGGTCGTGTGGTGTACTGGTGTGTGCATGCATGCATGCGTGTGTGCGTGTGAGTGTTGCGTGCGTGCGTGGTTGCGTGTGTACTTGTGAGTGTTGCATGCGTGCATGGGTGCATGTGTTTGTGTGAGTTATGCGTGGATGGAGTTCGTGTGCATGCGTGCATGTGTGTATAATCACCACACCAGCTCATGTGTGTTAAAACAGATGGCTCAGCATACCAATACAAGGCCACCTTGTCCGCTGTGCCCGCAATCATGACTTCGAACCACCGTCAAAATTATTTTTTGTCGTTTGTTTTCATTCTTACAATCAAGATGCCCGTGCGTTGCACGTAACAACAAGATGCATTTGTATGACTTGTTTATCTTGTGAGAGAAAAGGATGAACGAGGGAATGCCTTATTTGCAAATGTGGAGAGGTGTGTGGGTACCTTTTTGCAAAATTGCCATAGTTTCTTTCCTATCCGTCAGATATAAATCGGACGGCCTATATTGCAGGATGGCAGGCACACCATCATCACCAACTCTGTTTTTTATAAGAGTGTATTTTATGTATTTTATAATAGTGTAGATGTAGAGTAGATACAAGTCGACAGGTGGGCATGATGTTAGTGAGATAATGCGATGCAACACTAGAGGTGCCACGTGGAGCGTTTAACTGGTCAACTAGTCATGTCATGAGCAAATACAAAGTTGTACGGTGAGCCCGTGACTGTATAATAACCACTAAACGTAAACGGTGACCGTAATGAGTGGATTATGAAGTCCAATGTATGTATCATGCTTTCCCTTAAAATACAATGATCGTCATTGCATATATCGAGAGAGAAAGATGAAACACGCATGAATTTTCTGGGGGCTTAATTTTAGAGGACCTGGAGATAGTTTTGTGTGCATATGTGAAAGGGGCGTACAGGGGGGTATGCGATGGAGAGAGATGCTCTTCGTTTCTCTTTATTATGACTAACTTTGTATATAGTATAAAAATATACAAATTCACAATGCGGAATAAATATCATTGTGGGCATCATGCAATGCAAATTAGCGTTCGTACTCCTCCATATAACTTTGTAATGTTGTATATATGTAGAAACTCTAAAATAATTTTTTGGCCACACATTATTCAAAAGGAATGTTGTATGCGAAATAAACGTGAAGAGAGGGCTTTTTAGATCAATGGGGTATGTGATGTAACATGTGTGAATGTGTAGTTGATGCATTTGGCGGGGCTAGAGAGGTATGTGTGTGTATTACGTATTCGAGAGAGGTATGGATAGAGGGGCCGACGGGGGCGGGAGAGATAGCACGAGAAATGAGAGTGGTCTGGAAAGAGAGAGACGAATATGACGTCACGACAAGAGATTCCAATCCCTTGAGTGTGTATATGCAAGGGGGGAGGGAATAGAGGCACCAGGAGAAATTTTCTGTGTGTGTGGTGTTTGTGTTGGTATGTGTGGGTGTGAGAAGATAATGAGACGTGGGGGCAGAGGGTGTGTCACCGCATGAGGTCCGGTGGGTCAAGGTGAGGCCCTTCGTTCGGTTCCGTCCTGCGCCACATTGGTCGGCCCATGACACATTTAGGAAGACCCATGGATGACTAGTCGTACAAGACAAAGATAGCAGAATTGTGAAGGACTCTGTGTCCACTGACAAAGCCGGCTAGGATTTGTAACCCTAGGTTCTTGGACTAAGGTAACCCCTTTATCTCTAATATTACTATTCATCCAACCTAACTTTAAGGGGCATCCTACAAAATGCTCTGCTAGAATCATACTCGTCGATTAGGAAGAGAGGTGTGAGATAATGCGTGAGAGACAGGCGTAAAGATAACGTGCGTACATGAGACACGTATGTATATAGAAAGGGTCGATGAGGATTGTGTGTGTGTGTATGTTTGCGAGAGGAAGAGTGCTTGTGATAAAGGTTAGTGAAAACAGTTGTAAATGGTTACGAGAGGGAGGGAGGGTTGTATCTAGAGCATGTGTGCGAGAAAGACACCTCGGGAGAGTGTGTGAGCATGTGTGAGAGACCACCGATGGAGAGTGAAACTACACGTAAAAGACTGCTCTACACATTGATTAAAGATATAAATTGTATACAAATATTAGGATGGGATCATGATATTTGCAATTCGCGTAAGGAGCGGTCATTGATCCATCAGACATCTACATTCTATCGAATTTGAGCATGTCCATGTTATTATTCGACACAATTGATCCACATAGTTAGTATTTTGAACTCCAGACAATGCATCGCTTTAGCAATCGAATATAAATGTGAGTATAGTTCATGTTGTGTGTGTAAAGCACATTATACATACGGAAGTTACACAATGGACATTTATAAATAGCTACCTATGAACTAGCATACATTTGAATTCAACCTAAGGTGGTTTAGAGAATCGAATTCAACATGAAGTCCATTCAATTATTTGAATTTGACATCATGGCATTTGTAAACCATACCTAAACTATGGGGGTACCAATCTTTGCTCTGATTTTATACATAATAGCATATGTAGTCGTGTACAAAATAGATTCAAATTTAGCTCCTCCATTCCAAAATAATCGTAGTTATAGGATTTTCAAGTGTCAAAATTTCAAAAGGAAGCGGATAATTTAATGAGGTTTTCAAACATACAAGGTCAAATATAACGTTGTCTATTTAGGTCAATCCTCATAGTTCAAGAGTACTCTAAACGTGAATGCTTGTGTTTCAAAATTTGAACGGTTACGCAAAAGAGCTTTTACTCGCCAAACCGCGTGAGACCAATGTTTGGTAGTACAAGGAAATTACTTTTCTAATAACTCGACCTGTGAAACCTACCGCCCGACGTCCAAAGGTCTAAACTGGGGTAGGTTTGTAGCTTCATCTAGACGCCAAGCAACCACCTCCAAAAACATTCATACACAATGGCCGCTAAGCACACATGCGCGTCAAATCGCTCCGCCCACTATTTGGGACACCTGGATTACCATCCTACCCCCAACCCGCATGAGGGTCCGAATTTAAGAGGGGGCAAAGTTTGTACTTCCCCAAATTTCAAACAAGCGCGCACCATCTTCTGTTCAAAAGCCAAAACAAGCGCGTCCCTGCATCAAACATGGTTCCCCCACCCGCCTCGATTCCCCATTCGTATTCGTGGGCGCCAAAACTACCTCTCCACCAGCCGCGAAACCCGCCGCCCTCCGTCCGCCACCCCATCCCACCCATCAACCGCCGCCATCCTCCATCACGCCAGAGCCGATACCCCGACGTCGTCGTCCACCGCAACCTCAACCGCAACGCCCTCCACGGCTAGTAGTTGAAGCCAAGGCCGAGCCGTCCGTACCCGAGCCAGTTCAACCACGCCGTCCTGCGCCTCACCGCTGCCGCTCCAACATCATCACCGTCCACCGCACCGGAGCTATTCCTGCTACGCCGTCCTTTGCCGCCTCGGATCTGCTTCCCCTCCGCCGACATACGGCCACGGCAACACAGTCAAAAATTTGTTCATGGGTTCGTCCAAGCCTGCACCCTCCAGAACATCCGTTTCCCTGGTAAAAAGAAGAAGATCGCCGCGACATGTGGAGGTGACCACACCGGCAACCGAAGAAGGTACTCCTCTTCCCTTATTCATACAAATATTACGTCCCTGCTTGCACGGTATTCATCCCACATAAGACACTAGTTGACCGCTTCTTCTTGATACTAGATGTTCCTAGTAACTCGCGATGCACAAGGTTTCTCCTCATATACTATTTCACCTTAGCTAGAGGTCCGCCGCCCCTGAATTTCAATTTCTGGCCAGTTGATTCCCAATTAACGAAGCATTCCCGACGAACAGCGCTAGTACGACTATTACGCCGGGGAAGCAGCGCCTTGGTGTTTATCTTAGGGGCGTTTGCGGCCTAGAGCTACTGGCGCCCGATCTGGAGATCGGCCGGGATTAAAGGGATGGCTTGGAGGCGCTGCCAAGCACGACGGTGGTGTGAGGTCGATGGGAGGGTGGGGCGGCGGAGGCACGGGTCTGGGCCGGTGGTCGCTGGCGGTTCGAGAAAGATCGTCAACAGTGTCTGGCGGGAGGTAGACGAAGGCCATCTGCCCGTTCCTTATAGATCGGATGGATCATTAAAAAAATCGACTGACCTATTTATTTTCAGTCGACTGTTATCTTAGATATGACCACATGTGGTGGTGTGCTGGAGGAGTACCTGCATTTCCTGTGCTCATATATTACAAAATCATACGGAGTAGAATCTAATTTTGTTTGCCATGCAATGTTGTAGAGCTATCATATGTCTCCTGTCATTTATTTTTCAGCCACCTGCTATCTGCTACTTTTACAGTGCACTAGTTCTGCACACACTTCACCCTTACTCTCACTATTGTGTTTTTATGCAAGGGTATTTCAGACTCTGCTGCCAAGAGAGAAGTCGCTCCAGCTTCGTATGCTGGTAGGCAAGACATGTTACAACGCTATAAAGGGTGCAGTGTCAGTAGATGGAGACGGTAAACGTAGTTCTGGAGTTGATGACCTCGCTCGCAATGAACCACCATCCCAGGTGCTTGCTTTAACTTCGCGGTGTCCTATGTGGTTGCATGTTCCATATGGTGTCTAGATTGTATTCGAAAGGCCGAAGTTGGTCTTTATTAAGATAAGGAAAGATATTTTTTACATGAACCACCATCCCGTGAGCACCAGAAGACAAATAGCTAGTCATGGCACCGGCCGAGCCAAAGACAAGCCCAACAAAGACAGGCATCACCGAAGCCAACTAAAAAGCGCGATGGTGGCGAAGCAGCCCGCCTCCACCAGGCTCTCGTGTCCTAGATGATCATGTTCACCACTCCAGCCGGATGTCTAGCTTGTATTGCTTCCAATTTGGTTAAATTGCATCTGCTTAGCTTACACATTATACCTTTGAATATGACATGCCTTTCTATTTTTGGTACATACTAGTACATCTGTGTATTAACCATGTTCTTACATCAAACTAATGTTCTTATGCATCCCTCATCAATCACTTATGACGAGGCAGGCAGGCAAGGGGACTACTCCTCATTTAAAGAATGCAGCGTCGACCTCCGACATGATTCTCAAGAAATGAAATGCTAGATGAAGATAGTGAACGTAGCTCTGTAGTTGATTACAACATTTCCCCTACACTAGCATCACAGGTGCTTGCTCCAACTTGGCAGTGTGATATGTGGTTGCATGTTGCATATGGTGTTTAGATTGTAATTCTTCCAATCTGGTTAAACTGCATGTGCTAGTCTGCTTAGCTTATACTCCTGTAAATGTGACATTATACCTATTAATGTGACATGCCTTCCTGTATTTAGTACATAGTACATCTGTCTATTAAGCATGTCCTTACGTAAAACTATTGTTTTTTGTATCCCGCATCAATCAATATGACGAGACACCTTTAGTGTATGCAGTGCGATATTAGTTGCATCTTTCATATGATTTATAGCATGCGCTGCTTCTAATTTGTTGAAGTTCCATTTATGATGGGACGCTTTTAACTTGGCAGAGTCATACTGGTTGCATCTTTCATGTGGTGTCTATCTTGCATTGCTTCTTATTTGCTGGAATGGTTTCTGCTTAGTTTACACAAACAGTTGTGAACATGCCATGTCGTCCTGTTTTTCGTACATATTCCATCCTGGTATCATGTGTTTGCCTTACATCAAAGTAGTGATTGTCAGTATCATGCATGAATGAGTTCTGAAGAGAGAATTTTATTGCTTTTTCTTGTCGGTTTTACTTGACAATTCAAAATCAATAAAGCGGAAGGAAGTTAGCAAGGCAGCGGATAAAGGTGCTCCTTCCAAACGGAGGGCCTCTATAGTTTCTACTCCTCAACACCCCCAAGATGATTTCCAAGACAACATATGCATAGACACTCAACAAAGCTGTGTTTATGATGAGCACGTCTCCCCTAGTGCAGCATCACTGGTGCTCCCTCTAACTTGGCACTGTTATGTGTGATGTCTAGCTTGTATTGCTTCTAATTTTGTTGAATTCCATCTGCTTACTTTACACATTATACTTGAATAAGACACATGTTCCTGTTTCTAGAACATACAATATCTGTCTATCACACCATGTTCTTACATCAAAATACTAATGTTGTGTAACCTGCAACAATCACTTATCATAAGACACATTTGACTTCGGAGTGTGATATAGGTTACATCTCACATTCTTTTCTAGCTTGTACTACTAATTTATTGAAATGGCACTTATGACGAGACAGTTTTAACTTGGTAGAGTGATATTCGTTGCATCTTTCATATGGTGTCTAGCTTTCATTGCTTCTAGTTTGTCGAAATGATTTCTCCTTAGTTTACACATCATAAGCTGTGAATATGAAATGCTGTGAATATGCAATGGCACTAATGACGAGAGACCTCTAACATGGTAGTGTGATGTTGTTTGCATCTTGCATATGATTTATTTCTTGTACTGCTTCACATTTGTTTAAACGCCATATATCTTTGAGACACCGTTAACTTGGCGAGCGATATTTGTAGCATCTTTCATATGGTGTCTACCTTCCATTGCATTGCTTCTAATTTGGTGAAATTTCTTCTTCTTAGTTTACACATCATAGTTCTGGTTATCTCTTCCGTCATGTTTTTCATACATATTACATCCTCCTATCATGTGGTTGTCTAACATCAAAGTTTAGTTCGTCTGCATCACGCATCAATTTCTTCTGAAGAACTAAATTGTTATTCATTTTCTTGTCGGCTTGACTTAACATGGCACAGAGAAAGAGGAAGAAACACAGAATGGCAGGGAATGAGAAGCGGATGAATCCTGCAGATTCTGGTGGTACTGATGTTGCAATAGAACGTGAAAGTCCAGCGGAAAATTCTACAAACACGGCATCCCATGCTACACAAGCTGCAAAAAAAGCCAAACAGAAACAAATAGCTGCCACCAAACAAGCAGAGCATCCCTAGTTCTTGCAACACCTACCAAAGTACTACTAGCTGCACGACATACTCGTGCGTCAACTGAGCTAGCAGCACATTCCCAAGGTCCCTTGCCACCTGACACTACTTCCCAAGCACTCTTGACACAAGACGAGTTGGCAATATCAGATGAACCTTGTGAGCTTCAACAGCAAGAAGGTAGTTGCTGGAGTCAAGTTACAGTTGCATGCTTCTTGATATGTAGTCTCACAGTTTGATGTACACTAACACTTCCTATGTTCGTTGTTGGACTAGCACCTAGGCGCAAGAGGAAACAAACATCAGGGATAATGCTCGATAGGTTAACTAAGTCTAGAGGAGGAAGAATGGAGATCCATTTTGAGGCTAGTTTAAAAGGCCACGTGATGCTCTGAGAGTCAGCCAAGTTAGTATCGAGGCAGCGGTTGTCGTTAGGTGTCATGTACGTATCCTCCCAACATGGATTCAAGACATGAATGACAAAGACGAAACCCAGTTCAACACCTTCCTCGACCATTTATCTGTAAGTATGGATATGTATGGAAACTAGTAATATCGCCTTGCTCATCCCATACTTTCTTGGTTGCCGATAATGAGACTCCCATAATTTTCAACATATGAGGTTCAAGTTGGATAGCCAAGATGATGCAACTGACAAGCTTGCACCCATGTTTTCAAGTCTGCTCATGACAAGATGTCGGTATAACTTGAGGAAAACTCACTTTGAAGGCAAGGCTAACAGTGAACTTTCCCAAACATCTCCAGTGAAAAATATATCAGATGAAGACTGGAGGGGCCTTGTTAAACACTGGTCTTATCTGAAGTATCAGGTACATTATATATATGTGATCAGATCACATGTTGAAGTCCTATTGACGCACGTGCCACACAAATCTATCTTATTGTAGGTGAACTGTTCAAAGAACAAGGCCAACCGTCTTTAAAGTGAAATTTCAATGCATTTACGTGATCTCGTAGCTATATTGCACACTGCGAGGCTCTTGTAATTAGCTGCTGTTTCACTCTTTTCGTTGTACCATATTATCAGATCTATATTGACTTGTTCGAAATGCAGAGGAAAGCCCGCAAGGACCAAAAGTACCTGAACCAAATGCTGTGGAAATCTTCAAGGACTGTCACACCAGCAAGAAGAAGGGCATGACTACATCAGACAAAGCCGCTGTTGTAAGTCCTTAATCCTCATGCCTTTTAACTACTACTTACT